>JABXWE010003307.1:0-53022 GCA_014611495.1 Limonius californicus | reverse complement strand
GGGGGGGGGGGATCGCGGGAGGATTTTCCAAATTAAACAAAATGCCTTTCAAGACATTTATTTCTGCCTTTCACAAAGTAAACAAAAATAAATGAAACTTAAAATATTAAAATTTTTAATAAATGCAAGAACCTGAACATAGATAACTGTAAACATACAAAAAATTTGGGAAGTAAAAACATTAATGTGCCTGTTTTTCGGTAACTAGCTTTTCAAATCTTTTTTAATCTAACATATTACCCCCCCACCCCGAACCGCTTTCGCATTACTTCACGGGGTTATGGGCGTCCCTCACATACTAACCATTCCTGGAACATGCACCCTAAACTTAAGTAAGTGAAATTAGTCGTCGCCTCAGCCGGGGTTTAATCCCACGGCCAATTAAGCCGCATTTCACCGTGACCTCGACTGACAGCGCTTGTTCGCACTGCCCCATCGAGATCCCTTAGCTTTTCAAATCTGCGCCCTGTATTCGATACACACACAATAATATAACTTTCAAGTTCGAGTCGATTTCTTACTTTTGTTCTGATGGCAGTAATAAACGAGAAATTTAATTCGCACAAATTGATATAGCAAATGGTACCAAACACATTATAGCTTTGTCCGCAAGCTAGGGTATTCTTGCATTCTTTTGGTCCAAAATTGATCTTCACTCTGGGAAAGGAAGTCTAGTTACAATATTCCATCATATGGTATTTCAATAAATTTTTCTTTCAGGTTTGTCGAAATATCAGCTTGTTTAATAGAATTGTCCAGAAACGGATCCAGTACCTACCTGTGATTGTCATAACTGTTTTGAATTTCTTGAGGAAATTGTCAATGAGCTGTTGTTTTAAATTGGGCAAACTAACTTGCATATCTGCAAACATGTGCTCAGAATTTATCATTTTATCATCCTTAACTAAGTCTACCATGAGTACTTGAACGCACTGGAATAAATCTTTTTTCCAATTGAAGTCTACCAGAAATCAGGTTTCTTTATAAATCCGTTAATTTTGTCCGTGGCTGTTATTATGTTAATATGGCGGCCTTGTAAACTGCTATTCAGAGTGTTTAAGTGCTCGAAAATATCAGCAAGGAAAGCCGGCCTAGGAAACCAAAGGGAACATATTCTCGTATTCCGGTTTCTCATCTTGCAGGTACATCAAAAGTTCCGCTTTGAACTAGAAAACTCTTTCCAAGACTTACCCCTTGAAGGTCATCTTACTTCCGTGTGATAAAGAAGATTTAAAGAACCATGTGTTTACAAATTTTACTAAGATACGAGTCTGCAATGCTTTTTCCTTGATGGAATTTACCACTTTAATAACATTTTTCAAAACACAATAAATTTTAGAAAATAACGATTTTCAAGCACGAGCTTTTCGATATAAAAAATAGTGTAACCATGTAGCATTTGGCATTATCTCTTTTAATCTGACAATAAGACCAGATCGATGTACTGTCATAGCCTTGCCGCCATTGATGCATACAGTAACGCATTTTGCCCAGTCAATCTTGCTTGACCTTTAACGGACTACAAAATCAAATATCTTCTGTAAACCCTTGTCCAGCATCGTATCTTACAAATGCTATAAATTGGGCACAGTTAGAAATATCCGTGGATTCGTCCATCTATAATGAGAAGTACGTGCACTTCTTGATATTTTCAACAACTTGTGTTCGAATATCTTCTGCCGTGTCACTTATTCTTCTTTGGATAGTATTATTCCAGCTTGTCAGTCTCTTCTTCACTAACCATTATATGCACCATTTCGACAGCTACTAGTAAAATCAGATCTTCAGCAATTGTATGTAGCTTACTGGTTTCTGCAATGCGAAATGCAACTCGATAACTTGATAGTAGTGCTTTTTCATTAGTAGTGGTTGCTGGTGTAAAAGTGACTTGCTCCTTGTGGAGGAAGTTTAGCTTTCTTACAAATAATTCCACAGTCTTTTCTTCTTTGGTATGTTTGGTATTTCAATGTTGAAATAGCTCTGACGGCTTCATACTTTCTTCTGACAATATTTCTCCACAAAGTGCCTACGCACTGGGGTTTCTGGGATATAACGGTAAAACCATATTTGAGATATTCATCGCTGTGCAATTTATTTTGCATTCTTGGCACTCCCAGACGCGGACGCTTCTAATGGCCGTTTTAAAAATATATTAATGTTTAACAAAACGAGTATAGCTGCTACTTAACGTTAAATATTTGTTATCGATTTATTGCACTCAACACACAGTCAGCAGTGCAGCACACAATTTTGAAATGATGACTAATCTCATCGCGGTCTGCACTTTATATAAAGCAAAATGGATTTTTCAGATTATTCCAGTGCCATCTAGCACCCTCCCGAATAAGATACAAATTTCCGGAAACACGGAGGCCAATTAAATAAAATGTAGTACCTACTTGGTAACATATGGCGTCAGTTGGCCGTTGAGCCGCTGATTTTAAATAAAGTTGAGTACTACAAGAGAGGGGTCACGAGAAAAATGTTGGCAAAAGGTAGCGCTTTGAAAAAGTTGCTCACTGCTCTTCTCCTCAGTTATCAATCTTTTTGATTGGTTTGATTCCACACTATCTGCTTCCATCGTCTTCTATTTCCTGCCAGCCTTTTCACTGCTCTAGGCGATAGTAAAGTCTGCTTTGAAATGCTCTCCAAACATTTTGGAAGGTTTGTCGTGGAAAAGCTCGATACTCTTTAATTATTCCTTGTCGCAGTTGTGCAACAGACTGATTCTAATTTTTGTAAAGAACAGTTAAATCTGGGAATTTTGGCAGTCATTCTATTTTTCCGCAACGAATCTGTTAAAAAAATGTTTGCTACTATTGACTATTGAATAGCATTTCGTAAGAACTTTTCAATGAGGTGAGTGTTACCATTTGACTTTTTTTTGTTGGGGGTAGCTATAGCCTAAGGGGTTGAATGAGTAAGGTTACTTTATGAGCCCCCTCTATGTTGTAGAAACGGCTTCTAGAAATTTTTATACGTCTTTTACTTTTACTTCAAGTTGATACTGTGTATATTTTTAAAATGTAGATACCTTTTTAATGTAACCGTTCCTCCGAAACAAAGGCTTGAAAACTAGGACAGAATTAAAATTGTCATGTTGACTGTGTTCAATTAACGTTCAGCTGGCTTGGTTTGCATCAATATTTATTAAAAAAGAGTTTATGTAATCATATAATTAAACAGCGCTTGCAGCTTTCTAAATTCTGTATGATAAGAAATTTTCCAGGACTCCATCGTGCACAATGTTACGTTAAATGTACTTCTTTTATAACTTCCCTACTTCTCTTTAAAGTGGTTTCATCGACTGATCAATTGGGCCAGTAACCATCACAACGCGCTAAAAACGGTCGAAAATTCACAAAACTCTCTGATGAGTATTGTAAGCAAAAACGTCGAAAGTGAAAGTGTAAAATCACTTGTTGATTTTTTCATTTTTCAAACTAACTAATACTCAATTAACACTAATTTAAATAGCCTTAGCCGTTTTGGTGCGTGTTATATCTACCTGAAACAACATTAATTAATATAACTTCATTACGTGCTGTTTGAATTTCCGGCATACTGAAAGACACAATACGTTTATCATAACTTAACTTCTGTGTTATTTGTTGTTGTAAACTTGGAAGAAGTAAACGTCGTAGCATTATTTTTGTAGTGTCCACAATATTATTAACAATACATCGCTAGTCTAGCCTTTAATTCCGACTACCTGAAAGGTAAATGCGGGCCTGAGTCAACGATTAAAGAAGGTCGGAATATAGCGTAACTTTCACGACCACACCGATATTATGCAACTTGGACGAGAATTATTACGTCTAGAAAATGAACAAAATATGTTTTAACACGTATCGTCCGTATTTGTTGGGATTTATTCGATTAACCTATTTTTAACACCACAACATTGTCAAGCCTTCGTGGAAGATTCCAAATATTTACACATAGTACATGGACAACTTCTCCGATTTTGCACGTATTTGCATTGAAAATGATTTATCGACATGGTCATGTGTGTACGAAGAATATTATACCCCACTTCAAAATAATATATTCTTATGTACCCCCACTCGAACCTTAATTCCAATAAGGAATGATAGAAATACGAAAAATATATCTTTCTACAATTTTTCTCCCGCTTTACTAGCATACGTTAATCAAAAATCAGTTGTGTTTTCCGAGCTGAAAGTTTTGGGTTCTGCTGTGCTAATTACCATCTTTGTGTGCATCCTCGGGTAAAATGTTCCAGGCAGTTTGCAAAGTTTTAGTTTTATTTTTTGTGGTTGAAGTTAACGCTTTGGATACATTTTTAAGAGGACAATCTATACTTTATGGATTAGCATCCCTTACTGAAGATGGGAGCCGAAATACAACGTGTTTGGAGCAGCTTCACGAATTATATGAAGGAGTACACCTGAAAAGATTTTGGGCTATGAAAGGTATGCAATATTTTTAATGGTTGGAATTTTTTTTGCAGCCAATAATTATATGATTATTATTTCTTCATCTGTAATTTGTATTGTATTAGCTTGGCCAAGGTTATAAAGACAAGCAATTTTCTGCTTCAGTACATTTTTATTTGCAATTTATGTTTATTGAATACTCATTCGGTTATTAAAGAAATTATCAAAATTACACAGATTGGGTTTTTTTGCGCAGGAAACGACAATTTAAAATTACATTTTGCTTGCCACATAAAATATCATAGTTATTAAATACACAGAGTAATTCAACATTTTTAACATTTTAAACTTCGCCTTCTTTTACAACCAAATCATCAATATGCACTTTAAATTTAGATTGAATTAAGTTACAATGTATTATTTAAATTATATTTATTTTAACAGAAACGCGTATTTATTGAGAAAACTGTTGTATGAATTCATTAAAGATCAATTTGTTTGTTCCAAATGCAGATAGTAGATTGCACGAATTTCACAGATATGAATTTTATTTTCATTTGAACTTAACTTACAAGAAGCATTTCATTTGAAATGTTATACAGAGTGTTAGGGAAGTCGATCACATAATTGCAGGGAGTGAATCCAAGCCCGGAACCACTTTTAGTTTAGATCTGTAGTTTCTTCATACATTTTTAACTACTGAATTAAATTTCTATTGCTATTTGTTTTTTGAAATCTAAGATGCTTATTAAAATTATTGCATTTTTAAAACTGTCTTTAGTGACAGTTTAATGTGCTTCGTGTTTGACACAAAGTTGTATTATTACAAGAAATTAAACGATTTATTTTTCTGGTTTTGGATTTCACTGGTTGCTGCTATTTCCCATATATTTTAAAATTAGTCATGCCTAATTATTAGATTGTAAAACTACAAAAATGAAATCTAGCAGTTCAAAATTTTTGAAATGCCGACTTTAACACTAATTTCTGAATATACTGAGTAAAAAGAAAGTTTAACAAGTGTAGATAAATTGAAAGCAACTAATCTGTTTCGACAAAGGTATTAATTTTAGGGTTGTATCAAAAATGCGAAAAAGCACAATATATTTTGCTAATACGATTAAAACGCAACAACTTAAAGAGAAACACTAATATTTTTAAATTATTAAATATGAACACCGTCGGTAACTAAGATTTACAAATTTGAAGTAGACGCAAATTACTGAAAACAGTGAGAAAAAGTAACAAAAAAATTATTATTCAGAAACGTGACCTACCAAAACATATATAAGGTTATGTTTATTCGGCATGAACAATAATAAATTACCGTATAAATATATTTACATAAATTATGTTAATCCTTTTTTAAACTTGTTTTTCATAAAGTTATTAGATTCTGTATTATATAGAAAGTTTTCAATAGTTAATGTTATTCAAATTTCAATTACTGGATATTGGTATACAATAATTTTACCAAATTTATGTACAGGGTGTTAGAGAAGTCGATCGCATAATTTCAAAGGTGAATCTAGGTATAAAATAAAGTAAACAAAGTCCACTTTTAGTTGAGGTCTATAGTTTCGTCATAGATTAATGTTACAGATAGTGCCGCAGAATTTCTTATTTGCTATTATATTTTTGAAATTTGGGATCTATATTATAATTTATCGCGTTTTTAAAAAGGTTTGTAGTGACAGTTTATCCAATTTGCATTATTACAAGAAATGAAACAATTATGCGATCGACTTCCCTGGCACCTTGCATATTATTGGGAAAAAATGGCTACTTGCTTGCTCAACATTAAGCTATATTTAGTGTACTGAAATAAATTCAGAATATTTGTTACTTAGATACAGCTCTCAGATGGAACTGTAGCTGTAAGATATTTGAGAGAGTAAAAGTTAAGTTTAAAAATAATTGTCATATTGACCCCACACGTTAAGGGAGCATTTTTAAATGTATATCAGAACAATAACGTTTGTTTGGTTTGTCACAACCAAGCTCTACTGCCACTATATAAATAACAAATTAGACATTTGCATATACAATCGAACGCCCATAGTGTGATGTTGGAAAGTACCCAAAAAAATCACTATATAGAAATTTCACTATACAGAATTCATGTTTAAATGCGAAATTAATCTCATATATTTGATAATTTATAAAACTGAATCACACAACCTAATTTGTTTTCAGCCCGAATCAAGTTTCCCGTTCTGTTTTAATACCTTTTCGCTGTTTTTTACGATTACCGACATGTTGTTGGCGACATATTTTTGTTTGACACTGTTATCGACATGTTCCAACTTGTCTTTAATAGTTACTCAAACAATTTCCTTCTTCTATTATTAAAGAACCGCTTAGTTCAACACCAAGATAGCAACTAACAAATGCATGTACAATGGTAGATGAAGTGCACATTATCTTCTTGTCCATTACTACAGAGGTACAACTTTAATAAAATTTGTGAACATTTTATAATCCGTTTACAGACTAAGAAAATAAAATATTCTTGGATAAACACAAATAAGAGATAGTATTTCATAATCCGCTTAAAATGTTACCTGCATTACCTGATTAATATCGTAATATCGTAAAATGTTGAATGAAAAACATCACAATATGGAGGCTTTACATCATAATGCAGAGGTATTGTACAGGTAATTTAGTCTGAAGATCAAGATCCTCGCAAGAAAATCATTACATAGGAGAAATCACGAAATAAGGGTCCACTGTACGGGAGTTGGACTGTAATTATTTAATTATCTGGATAACATATGGTCTCAGCAATTTGAGCATGTAATTTCATTGAGAGTGCGTATTACAAATCAAATATACTCCTGTGCTCTATTCGAAACACTATTAAATCAGCAACTACAAATAGATTTTCAAAATTCTGTTGAACCGCATCTACGTAGAAATAGCTCCGCAACAAAAGGTTTACAGATGTAGTTGCGTGGAGTTAATCAGAAACTTTGGAAAATATCACAAGTGTCGCTGGTAATTTTAAATACAACCTTTATCTGCTAATTATATGATATTATGACAAACCAAGCTCAAAGTGTAAATGTTTTAATAAGAATGGCGACTAATTATATTCCCACGATATGTTTAAAATTGTCATTTTATATGGACAATGTGAAAAAATTGTGTTCGCTGTACAATATTTGAATATTCTAATTTATCTATTTTCCAAATAATTTCTTTGGAAACACTTTTTTTGTCAAAAATATTTAGTAAATATAAACGACTAAGGTACGATTAATTTTGACATGTTAATGCGGGCATTTAAATCAATAAAAAAAAAGGTATGAAATAAACCACTAAACTAATGCAGTTTCTGCAATTTGTTTGGAAAGTTTTGCATAAGGAATAACATCCGCTAGCACTTGCTTTAATCTCTTGCATAATGTTATTTATTACTTCTTGTAAGATAAAATGTTTGGTTTTGTGATTCTGAACTTTAAATATCCCCAAAAAAGAAATTGAAGGCGGTTAGGTCGGGTGACCTTCTGAGATAAACGAAATTGCCGTTGCTGTAAATTAGGCGTCCAGACCTTGATAATTCACTACGGCAAACAACAGGTGTTGCAGCGAGATTGATTACTATGTTACCACGGTTTCGTTTACTCGATTGAAGCTGCTATGAAAGCAAAGCGAAACCATCACAACTGTGATATAAGCAACTTATACGATTTCTAATTGAAAAATTATGGGGTTGTTGTGGATTCAGATGTAATCAATTGCAAACAAACAGGTTTGTGACGTAATTGAGAGCATCCCGTATACTGAGATATACAGTAACAAAAGTTCGTATAAAAGGTAGGTATTAAAATATATTACGTTCGCCGGAATGACCGAGACTGAATTGGCGATGATGAAGTAGTCGACAAAGAAAAGGAAGCAATAAAACGGCGATGGCGAAATGATGACGGCGAATCGATGATGACAGAAAGCCGAGGGGCATATATCGACAGAGAAATGCCCTTGACCCTGTTCAGATAGCACACGATCGTGACCCAATAGTAGATTTCAAAGACTTCAAGTTGAAGAACGGTGCTACACTGAAAAAGCTGAAGAATTGAGTAGCTCAGACCGATATTTTCTCAAAAAGCTTCACAAAATTTCTTTTTTAGATAAGCAAATAAAAATTTGTTCTTTAACACATTTAAAAAATTTGTACATTGATTTAATTAAATTAATTTAGAACAATAGTTTAACAAAATTCTGATATGGGAATCTGAGGACATTCAAACAGTATTATCTAGTTCCTCTTCTTAACAATACTTGGGGGTATTGATCTCTAGTTAGCCTGGACAGTTTCTAGTAAAGAACAGTGAATATGGTTGCCATGGTTACAACTATGATGTTTTATAAATAAGTTGTCAAAGTTTGACATCATTCAGAACCTGTGAATTTTTGAAAACAGCATGTCTGAGAAAAAGATATAATTTGAAAAAATCGAGTTTCGGTCACTTATTAAGTACATATTTATTTTTGAAAGGGTTACTGGGCAAACACATTTTTGCTGATCTGATAGAAATCTTAGGTGATCACTGTCCTTCATACGCCACTATTAAAAACTAGGTTGCGGAATATAAAAGACGAAGATCAGATGTGAAAGATAAGCACCGCCTTGGAAGACCAATTTCTGTGACCACTCCGGAAAACATTGATTCTAGCCATGATATGATTTTAGAAAATCGACGTATTGGGATTAAGAATATTGCAGAAGCATTGCACATTTCCTATGAACGTGTGTGTCACATCATTCATTACGACTTGGGTATGAGAAAGCTTTCGGCCAAATGGATTCCAAGATGCTTGAACGTTGATCAGAAGCACGTTCGATTGACAACGTCAAAGGAAATCTGCCGCCGTTTTGCAGAAGATTCCTCAAACTTTTTGGATCGGCTTGTTACTATGGACGAAACGTGGATCCATCACTATGACCCAGAAATTAAAGAGCAATCCAAATAGTGGAAGCATGTTGGTTCTCCACGAGCCCAAAAATTCCGTTTTCAAAAATCGGCTGGCAAGACTCTTGCTTCAGTTTTCTGGGACAAAGATGGGATAATTCTGATAGATTATTTGGAACGGGGTAGAACTATCACGGGAGCATATTATACTGAGTTGCTAACTAAATTACCTAAGAAAATTTTGTTTGAATTGGTTAACCACCCGCCCTATTCTCAGCACCGTCAGGCTATTATTTGTTCCCAAAACTCAAAAAACATTTGAAAGGTAATTTTCGACAAATGGCAAAATAATATGTGCCGTTGAGGAGTGGTTTGCAGACCAAGACAAAGATTTTTTAAAATGGCTTAGAATTACTTTATGACGTTCTGCTAAATATATAAGTCTTAAAGGAGATTATGTTGAATAAATAAAATTTTGTTTGGTAATATTGTGGCATTTTATATGGTAGGCTAAGTACTTATCAATACGCCTTCGTAATTATAATATGTGTATGAATTCCTGCTTTTCTTTTAATTCTGTAACGTAATAAAATAATTAATACCTTTAATGCATTAACAATCACGAAAACAATTAAAATTCAAAGATTCTCTCCCTGTCGACTTGCTTATTTGTTAGTAATGTCCCACAACCACTTTAAGGCTGAAAATTTCAGATTTTGGCTAATAATATAAAAACAGAAAGTGTTTGAATTAATCGAATTTTCCTTAATGCTACCTACTATATTGAATATTTAAGTAAATGACACAGTTTATATTTAAAATGTATTTTATACTGATCATAGAATATTAGAGAGTATGAGTCATATCACAATGTTATTTTACATTAAAAGTCATTTGGCAATACATTTTTAATTTAGTTGCAACCTTGAGAAAAAACAACTGTGCTATTGGAATCATATTACGACAAGCTGACAACATTGGAATTGGATGATCCTTTCTAATACGAGTATATATGATTACAAAAAGTTATTTACGCAGCATCGTTTACGTGAAGTATTTTTCTAAATCAAAATCAATATTAATCAATTGCCACAAAGGAGCATTTAAAAGATATTTCGGAAAAAGTTGTAGATCAGTTTTTAGGTAAACGTATAACGCGAAAAAGGCTTGTATGCAATTTTTTCTGAACGTTTCGATATATACCCTCGACAAATTTGGAACTATTAAAAAAATGAATGAATTGGAATATGAGACCCATTCAAGAAAATAAAAAGAAGAATGAAAGTAATACAGGGCGTAACAACTAAAACAGTCCACTCTGAATATCTTTGTAAATATTCAAATTTAAAAATATCGGCGAAGCAGGTCAATTCTAGTTTGAAGTGGGACATATAAATAATCTACCCCTAAGCCGCCACAACCACCACCAATCTCAACATTTTAAATTATAAGGGTTTTCAAGATATAGTCCATTTGAAAAGATTTTTTGCTCTTTATACAGTCTGATAATTTTGTGCAATTCTATGTATTCGTTTTTGAGAAATAGCATTCTGAAGTTTTCGGCGTGTATGGACAATGATAAATAACAAGGTTTAAAAATCGTCTGATACTTCAAAATGCCATTTCTCAAAAACGAATCTACAGAATTGTATATAACATTTAGATTGTATAAAAACTTTTCAAATGAACCAACACGTGACACCTCTAGTCATTTAAAAATTTAGGAGTGGTGGTGATGGGGGCCAGGAGGATGAAGTAGATTAGATGACATATATGGTAAAAGATGGTCCCCTTCAAACTATTGTTGACCTGTTTGCCGATTTTTCAAATCTGATCGTTAACAAAGTTGTTCAGGGTGGACTGTTTTAGTTGTAACACCCCGTATAAGCAATTTAGGGTAAACAGTATTTTGACATATACACTTGTTGATCTGGTATCAGATAATATTAGTATCAAATCATGTTACCTACTGTGTATGTCAAGATAGTTATTACAGATACGTGATTTTGTATGTTGCAACTCATAGTTAACCATTCATTTTTGTAAGAATTGTGCATTTATTGTTTTTTTTTTTTAATTTCTTTGGTTTTAGTATTATTTTTTTTCTAAAGGAGTTTAATACAGTCAATAATATGATATTTTAAATATAAAATTGCGTAATATTTGACGCATGCAAATGTATGTAACGTATCAAATATATCTTGGATACGTTCATCATTGACAACCGTTTTTGTCCCACTGCTGGGCATCGGTCTCTTCGATGCCACGTGTTCCTCCTCAGTCCTAAGGTAGAAACACGGGGGACCTACAGTTTAACGTTGAATTCGAACAACAAAAATTCCTGAGAAGTTTTTTAGCTTTAAGATCCCACGGTTACAAGCCGGATTGGGAAATTGTGCGTGGTGGGTTGCAGAGAAGATTTTTGTAAATCTGCATAGTAATGCTTAGGTTTCGAACCCAAGCCAGAATCGACGTTTTACTCAGAAAGCGAGCGCTCTACCAACTGAGCTACCACCACATTTGGTTACGTTAGAAATCTTCAAATCGTATAAGATATTTTAGAACTATTTTATAATATTAAATGTAAAAGTCTTGCCAAGCACCTTTTGTTTCCAGTTGTAATTGGCCACCCTTTTAATGTCGTCGGTACACATCATGGGAGGTCTTCCTTGACATTGTTTTCCTTGTCTAGGTCTCCACTGAATTACCATCTCCGTCCATCTATCGTCTTCTAACCTCGTCAGTATAGACCAGCAATCCATCATACAGACAGCATGGCAACCACGATCGCTTTTTCTTTAATTTGATTAAATTGATCAAAGTTGCTTACTTCCGACATTACTAAGTCGAACTGTTAATTTACTTAAATATTAAGTAAGATATTTTCAAATAAGAACAAAACAGTTTTGGTGCTTCATTTTGGCGAATGTCACGGAAATACGGCTGCAGTCCGCAATTTATATATCCAACTAGAAGCTGATCGCCTGAAAACGTATTTGGACCCATTGAAACTTTTTTTAAGAAACCAAGTAACTTTGTTATTTCCAGAAGATGTAGAGCCAAAACAATTATAAACATGAAAATGAATTAGCACGAGTAAAGGCAGTAAATGAGAATCCTCAAGTAAGTCAAAGAGATCTAAGCACTAATGTTGGTACTAGTAGAACTTCAGTTACAACTCTGAAAGCAAATATATTTCATTTTTAACACGTTACTTTGATGCACGAAGATGACAAATTGCAAATTTGTAATTTCTGTCAAAATCAACTTTTTTTGGATCCATCTTTTTTAAAATTATGTTCCTACCTGTTGCTTACCGATAAGGCAAAGTTCTTAAACAATGTCCAAGTGTATAGACAAAATAGCACATTTACGCGCAAGAGCTTTCGCATAGGATACTTGTAGCCAATTTTCAAAAAGTATTTTATTAATGTTAGCTCCTATACCACACCAAACATGAATCCATATTATTGGACCACGCTTTTCCACGAAAAATTAACTTGGAATTCTTACCAAAAACTTTGGTACCAATGGATGGCTTATCTGCCCACTACATTTGGATTGATAGGAATTACTTGAATAATTTATGTATTTGGAACAAATTGGATGGGAAGCGGAGATGTGCATCTATGCCACCAAGAAGTTGTGATATTACTCCACAGGACTTTCATCTTTGGGGACCAATTAAAGAAATAGTATACCGAATCTAGTAGTACGCAAATAAGTATGATTTACACAATATGATATTCAATGCGTATACATCAATTAGATCTGACACCTTGTTCGAGGCCGAAGACCGTTTTTAAAACGAATTAATAAAGTATGGAAGTGGATTTAGGCAATTTAAAACATTTTATACATTAAAAAAATAAAACTTTGCAGTTTATATTTTGTCGTTTTTCACTTGTTTAGTTTTTGCTATAGTACGGTTGCAATGGGCAATTTTCTTTTTTAATACTAATATATCTAATTAATTTAATAAAAGTGTTAATTACTACAGTAAAAGATCTGCTTGACAGAAAGCAACTCTGATTTACATTTACTTCTACACTATACACTATAAACCATTCAATAATTCAATATGCTGTGATACATGTTTGTTGGGTTGCGTCAATCACTTTTAAGGGAGCAATTTGCTCACCCACCTTGTTTTTAAGGAATTAATAATTGATTTCTTAGAGAACCTCTTAATTTCGCTGACCTATTAGATAAATTCTTGAATTTTATAAAGTACTAGCTATTTATTGAATAAATAGTCTAAGTAAAGTGCTCATCACCAACAACATTTATAAGGTAGACGCAGCACTATCTAGCGGAGACAAAATAATCATTTAATTGCAAGAGTTACTGTCTATAGCAAAGTATACTGTTTATTTATTTCTTCTGTAATAACCGCAGTTAACATTTAACTGGAATATTAATAGGAATACTGTGATGTTATTGTAACCTGAGCCAGTTTTTAAAAATACTAAAAATAGAATTATTTATCGTTAAAATAATTTTTATTACATAAATTAATACTTACAGTGTTGGATGCAAGTGGTCAACCCGGTTCAGGTTTCCTGTGGGGCAACAATTTATGGTTGGGATCACACTTTCAATGTACGGATATATCGAATAGAAAACCGTTTGAAATTAACTACTCGAAAGTTAAACACCCAGAGCCAACTTCATACGATTTTCCTCCATATCCTCTAGAATTTGTTATGGCATACATGAACCACAACAGTACCCAACAACAACATACTCAAATGCCACTTGAGGTTTGTAGAACATGTTTCTTTTATCTACATCTATCATTGTCACTGAATAGACTTGATTCTATACATATGTACAAACAATAACAAAAGTATTCGGAAATACAACTTCTTGTAAAATAAGCTTTCGGGCTGCTGTATAGAAATACAGCAGCCCGAAAGCTTATTTTACTATGAGTGGGTAAATATTCTTTAAAAAACTCTAATTATTTATAGTTTAAAAAAATGAAGATTTTTATTTAATTTACACTACAACATCCGATAGCAAATAGAAAACCCTCTTTCCAGGTTTCTATTGAGTCTCAACCAAAGTGATCAAATTAATAAGTACTCATAAGTAACTCATGGACAAAATTATCGAATATTTTAAAATTTTCGGAATTTCTTTCGAAAATATAAATTCTGACGAATCAAACAATTTAAACACTCTGTACTAATACGAACAATTTATTTTACAAATTTTAAGTAAATTATTAAAATTTTATGAGAAGAGAATTGTGAAAAAAAATAATGCTAAATGTTACAAAAATTAAGGATATTTAAATTAAACTTAAATGCTATTGTGATGGCAAAATCTTAGTGTTTTGATTAAAATAAGAGCATAATTAGTAACGAGTATTCTCTCCTGGAGCTCTAATTACTGCATGCATCCTTCTCGGCATGCTACTAAGTAGAATTTGAATGTATTCTTGAGGAATTGCGTTCCATTCATATTGTGCTGCAAACCGAAGTTCTTCTATTGTACTTGGAATAGGATTTCTTTTTCTTATGCGGCGTTTAAGCTCATCCCACATGTGCTCTATCGAATTTAAGTCTGGGCTATAGGGTGGCCAATCCAAAGTTTGAATCTAGACTGAATCGATATAATTACACGGTATGCCAGCGGCATGTATTCAGGCGTTATCGTGCATTATACAAATCTTTCATATCCAATATAGCCGACATATGGCAAAACATGATCCTGAAGGATGTTCTCGATATACCTATCCCCAGTCATTCGTCCAATCACTTCCACGAGTTCGGTGCGTTCCTCCCAGCTAATACCTCCCCAAAGCATTATGCCGCCAGCTCCAAAGCTAATGCTATGTATGAGATTGCAGTTGCCGTACCGTTTCCCAACTCTTCTGTAGACGTGGTTGTGTCCATCTGGCTTCCATAATTGTTTTTAGTGTTATCCTAAAACAGGATATTTTTCCAGTGTTCGTTATTCCACGGAACATGCGTCCTGGCAGATTGCAATCGACGAATTTTGTGATTTTGGAGAATACGAGGAACTTTAGCAGGTCTTGGCTTTAAACCTACTTCTTTTAATCTTCTTCTGACCGTTTTCGAACTAACATTAATTTGTCTCACATTTAGTAGCTCATTTTTGAGCTGCGTGGATGTCACTGTGCGATTTCGAGTAGAACTAAGTATCAAAAAAGGGTCATCAATTTCTGTTTTACACCTTTTGCACCCTTGACATGGTTTTCGTATGAAATTTCCAGTCTCTTGATACCTTTTTAAAATATTCGAAACTGTAGATTGATCTTTCCTGAGACATCGCGCAATCTCTGTCCGTGTATATTCTTCGTTATGTAGAGTTACAATTTGCGCCGCTTCAGCTTCGCTGCAGTGTCTAACTGGTGGCATACTGTTGTTTTAAATAGAGGAGGTGTAAATGCGAATCACTATCACTTACTTAATTTCACAACAAATAACTAAGTCACTATTATTCTTAAATTATGTAAGGATATTTTTACCAAAATATGCACGAAAGGCTATACACGCCATTAATATGAATTAAATGTCAAGGTATTTTAAAACAAGTGAACATATCCGCCTACTAGATGAATACCATCAGCACATATATCAGTTTACTTGGATAATTTAAAATTATTTTCGAGTAACAGTGATAACAAAAAATATTCGATAATTTTGTCCATGAATGTAGATTTTTTCCCGTATACTTAATCTTGTTGTTTCTTAACCGCGCGTACAATTTACATATAGCACGTTTGTGGATAATTATTTGCTATTTCCGTGCTTTCCATTCTTGAGTTTTGTTATTATTTGAAAAAAATGTTTGTTTTCGTTTCGTGCACATTTCAAGAGCAACAAAATAATTCACAAAAAATCGAAATAATCTTGCGGTTGTTCTGTTATAATTGGCTATTATATTTAGATTTTTGACAACCAATCAGATCTACGGATTTTGCAAAATACTAGTATACGTTTTAATGGTAAATCTTGTACATCATTGGGGTTAACTAATCATTAAAAGTTGAGAGATTAGCAATCACCTTATCTTTTAACTGACTATTACACAGAGAATCCTAACAACCAATTACTTTTATGGATTTTAGCAAAAACATATTTTCTGTTGGTAAATTTTCTACATCAACATTTTGGCAAGATTAGTTAACCATCCATAAATGAGCTATGGGTAACCTGCAGGTTTTATATTGACAATATTTTGGGTTTGCCATGGATACTAAAATATTTCATTGAGTAGGATCTAGGACGCGGTTTTCCAAGCATCTCTATGCACTCAGGCCATATATGGTATGGACCACCCTGACTATGAATTTGGCCTATCAGGAGTAGTTCCAACCCCAGTAATTATTTTTAACTTGTCCCACATCGCAGTGGCACAGGACCTACAGCTTTACTTATTATCCGACAGAAGGCGCACTTTCAGATTTTTCCCCGTCAGAAAAATCTTACCGACCTTGGCCAGGTTCTAACCCGCATCCCTTGAATGTATAGGCAAGTGCGCTAACCAGTAGACCATCAGGGCCGGCAAGTAAAATGTTACAAACACCATCGAAAAATAAACAGTTAACCTAAATATCGGTTTCTTCGTGTAGTAGTCATGATGAATATCACACGCGATTTAATTTAAGTTTGAATGTGATGCTTGCTAATACTCAAAATTGTTGGTTTTAAGCAATTCCTTTTATGAAATTGATCTATTTCATTTATGAAGTTGCTAAGCAACGAATGCTGTGAGCTTTCGTTGCATGGGCACCAAAGTTTATTAAAGTTTCTTACCTTAATTCGTTAAAATTGTTATTGATTTATGAGTAAACGTAATACGAGGCTTGTTCAACTAAAACCCATCTTTGATCAACTTAGCCTTGAAAATAAATGCAATAATTCAAATGACGTTTGTTAATGTTAGTACGTTTGTAAGCAAGACCTTTATAAGTTTCTGGCGTTTGAATTTGGTTCTGACTTTTAAAACTTCGATTTTGAAATATCGTTTGTTGTTAAAAGTTCGTCCAAGTTTGATCAGTATGTCCTACAATTTGTATGCGCTGAGGGTGTGCAGCAATTGAAGATTTATACACGAATGCAAGCAGTGTATGGAAATGCATGTATTGCGTACCCAACTCTAAAGGAATGGTGCCGAAAATTTAAGAATGGAAAAGAGGGGACAATGGATGAGCCGCGACCAGGTGCACGGTGTACTGCATTAGCAGAAAACAATATCGCATGTGTGGAAAGCTTTATTAGAGACAATCGTCCAGTTTCAATTAGAAAAATTTCAGAAATTGTTGGATCTGTCCATAGTATTGTTCGTAATCTGGGTTACAGCAAAGTTTGTTCGCAATGGATTCCCTGTCTCTTGTCTAATGAACAAAAATGTTTACGAATGGGTTTATCTCTGCAACACCTTACAGACTATAGGTAAAATGGTGATGACTTTCTTCTGTCAATAGTTGCTGGTGACGAAATTTGGTGCCATTACTACGAGCCATCCAGTAAGTTATCGTCGATGCAGTGGAAACATTTATGTTCACCACCACCAGAAGTTTAAAGCACAACCTTCTGCAGGCATGGCGATGTTAACATTATTTTTCGGCCATGACCCTTGAAGGAAGGACCCTTGTTGATAGAGTTTAAGGCACTTGGAGTAAATGTCACTGCAAATCTGTACAATGAAACTTTGAACAAGCTTCATCAAGCTATAAGACGGAAACGTCCAGGAATTACGCATAGGGTCATTTTGCTGCACGACAGTGCTAGGCCTCCTGTTACTAATGCGGTAAAAGAAAATCTTGAACAAAAGAAATGGGGGGTTTTAGAGCATCTACCCTATAGCCCGGATCTATCGCCTTCCGATTGCCATATTCTTGGATCGCTGAAAAGGGCGTTAAAAGGTCGGCACTTTGAGTCTGACGCAGAAGTATAGATAGCTGTGGAAGACTTCTTCAATCAGCAGCCACAAGAATTCTATGAGAAGGGTATACGTCGGTTAGTAAAACAATGGGATGGTGCCTTAACTGTGACAGTAATTATTTGTAATAAATTTATTAAGCTTAATCGGATGTTGACGTGTTTAGAACGTATTTTAAGTTTTGATCAGGTTTGTCAATGTTTTAGTTCGTAGCTATGACGACCACAAAATTTAATTTGTAGCAATATAATGAGAGCTTTAAAGTTATCTGTAAAAAATTTGATAGAATTTACTACCACATAATGTTTTTTATGTGACTTAATTAACCGATGAAAAGTTATTGAATTTAATGGAGACGATGGTTCAACTATACAAAACTTTAAAAAACACCTTACTACATGACCTTTAGAACACTTAAATACGTATTTCGACAATTAAGTTGCCATCTTCGGTAGGAACTGGTGAACTCGACTTTCTAAAGTAACACTGGCTGTGGAATACTTCTGAGGATAAATCCTTTGCCAAGTCAATAAGTCCAACGATTATCATCAGTGGTATTCCCCAGTCAAAATTAACTTAGATAATATTAGGTTTTTTACTGAAGATGGAAACTTAGCGGCCGAAATCAAGGGTAATAACACACTAGGTTTTATTTTACGTGGACTTCGTTTCATTTTGAATGATAACTTGACTGGTTGGTAAAAGACTAGCACCAAAGACATAATAAAATTACACACTATTTGTAAAAAGTTATCTTCCTATATATCGGATGTGAAAAATACTGCGTGTAATTTAATTTCATTGACTATAACGTGTGTGAATACATTGATATGTTTTAAAAAAGGGAAGGCTCGTCTTATGTCAATTGTGATTAGTTAACTAGTGTTAAATAAACCAATAAACCAATAAACTAATAAAAATTGTCTTCTTAAAATCTACAAATCTAATTGGTTGGCGAAATTCTGAATGTAGTCATTAAAACTGAATAAATAAATATTTATAGTTACAAGGAAGAACTTGTTCATTTGGATGTGCAACAAAAAGTAAAAGTTATGGTTCATACTTTCGGTGTCCCTTCCGATAGATAAATATCTATTGGCGTTCTTCACAAATGTAGAAATTAATTTAACGGACAAGTGAAAATACAGGATGACCGCTAAAACTCTTGCCACATACCAATGAACGAGGTATAAGTCTGTAATGATTGTTATGAAAGGAAACATGTGGATTTGCTTTTTTTTTTTTTTTTCTATATAGTAAATAAACACAGAAAAACGTATGTGTTCTACATGGCCTCCTTTTATGACAGTCAGTCAAGATTATTTCACAATGTAACTAACATTTTTTAAAAATTTAATTAGCAAATAATTTACGAAATTTGGGTTTGTTTAAGTAAGCGTTGCTTAGACAACGCAACATTAAAACCAATCTACTGTTTACTTTCACATACTTCCAATAAAGGAATGTATTGCAAACCTGATTAATTTACGAATTTGATTTCCGAACATTACTGTAGGAATGCCATTAAAACTAATTGATTAAAATGTTGCAATTCTTATACACGTTGCTAGATAAGTAATAAGAAATCTGGAGTGGTTTAATACCTTTTAATGACTGCATTTCCTTTTTTTTGAAACTGACCTTTTACATTTGAGAAGTGAGCAACAATCACCCTGCACTGGTACTTATTAATGTGATCATATTTACCATTATCTTCTGACTCCTATTAACTATGTATCCGCTTAACGTGGAACTGAAGGACCATCTATTTTTTCGGTTTAACTGGTTTTCCGTCTTATTAAATCAATTTTTTTGTATGTTATGGCTGTGTCAAAGATCTAATTTTAGTAGGTGCAATTAATAAAAGTGATAGACATATACAGTGTGTTTCCCTTCTCACCTTCACACCTCTCTATCTTCCTTATTTGATTTCCGGTCGATTTGAAATTTTTCTCAATTATGCTACCCTTTAAAGCGGCGATTACGACAATTTAAATAAGTTTTCTGCAAACCAGTAGTGTACTACGATCAAAAATTAATGCGAAAAATGGAAAAAAATTATAGTAAGCCTACGTTTATCGAAAAAAGTTATTAAGAAAATTTCTTCGGGATCATAAAAATAGTCCAAATCCAAATTTTCTTCAAAACATTTTTATTTTTAATAATTGATAATATTACAATGATAAATGAGTCAAATTTCAATTTTTGTCTTAATAAAGGCAGTCATGAAAAACAAAAAGATTATGAACTATCAATTAAGTTTCTTCTTCTTCTTTTTCGCTTCGTAGTAAGCCTGCGGCCTGTTTCTTCGCCTTTACTGAATGATGTCCTTCCATCTTTTCTTTAGTCTGCCTATGCTCCTTCCTATAGGTCACTTATCTCTTGCAATTTTAACCATTCTGCCTTCGTCTATGCGTTCTACATGCGTAGGTATTCCATTCCATTTTCCTTCGTCAGATCCGGTCACTAATATTTTCGAGTTGGCATGTTTGTCTCATATTAACACTGGATGCTTCGTCCAGTCTTGTTTTTTCAGATATCCTTCGCAATACGCTCATTTCCGCAACTTCCGTTTGTTGCCTGCTCCTAGCTGTTCACGGCATTGTTTCAGAAGCACATTCTAATACTGTTCTTACCACACTTTTGTATATGCTAGTCTTAGAGCTTTTTCTTAGATGTTTGTTGTTCCGGAATAGTGGCGTTGAGGCATCCTGCTCTCCTTCTTGCTTGCACAATCTTTTTTTCTGTTTTGTTTTAAAGGTTTGCATCACTTGTAATATTTATTCCCAGATATTTAATTCGCATCACTTGTTTGATGGTTTTTTCATTTGCTAGAAGTTTATATCTTCTTTGTTCTTGAGATATTACTATTGATTTGGTTTTCTCTGTAGATATTGTCATGTTATATGTTTCGCCCGTAATATAAAAGTGGTGTAACATTCTTTATAGATTATTTTTACTGTCTGATACCAGTACAGCATCATCAGCGTAGCATACCGTTTTAATTTTATGTCGTCCCATTTGGTATCCTTTCTTCGTCTTAGTCGACTTTATTATTTCGTTCATTAATTTATGAAATAAATTAGGAAATATATAGTTTATTATTGTTTAAATTCCCGTTTAGTGCAGAATAATTTCTTTTTTATGTTCCTACTTGATTACAAAATTTAAATTTCCGTATTACATTTAATGGTGATCATTTTGAATAGAAAATGATGCATTCTGTTGAAAATTTTAGAAAAGAAGTTGACTAGTTTTACTTTTTACTGTTGTACTACCAACTTTTTAATTTGATACATATGATAAAATTCGTATTAAAGCGCCATATAAGAATATATAGGCTTGTAGGGTTTGTATAGACTGAAATTGGTATTATTTACGATATTACTTCTCTCTTTTGTATTCTATTCTCCAGGATGGTCTTGATCTGCTACGTTTATTTCCTTCGAACGATACCTAAAGGTGTAGTTGTTTAGGCCATCTCTCTTCTTCCATGCTGTTCATATAGATATACACCTCTTCCAATGTGTCTCTCTCTCTCTCTCTTTCTCTATTTAGCTTCAAGTATTCCTATAGTGAACGTAGGCCTCCTCCATATCTCTTCGCTGATTTCTATTTTTCGCTGTTCGCATCCATCCTAGGCTTGCTACTTTCTTTATATCTCCACCCATCGTTTTTAGGGTCTTCCTCTTCCTCTTTTCCCATCCCAAGATCTCTATTTATTAATCATTTATTGATTCCATCTGATATCTGTTATCTGATAATCTTTCATTATGTCTGGCCCATTTCCAGTTAAGTCGAGCCATTCGTTCCACAATGTCTGTGACCTTTGTTTTCGATCTGATGTATTCGTTCCTCTTTCGATCTTGTAGAGTTATCCCAAGTATTGAATGTTGGGTTGTCCATGTGTGAACGCCTTATGTTAGAACCGGCGATACACACATGTCAAATATTCTGGTTTTCTAATATTGTGGTATTCATCTGTTTTTCAAAGTTTAACTTAAACGTCCGAAATATGCCCATGCCATTCTTACTCTTCTGCTTACTTCCACAGTCTGGTTTTCTTTGGTTACTCTTATTTCTTGTCTGAGGTATTTGTAACTTTATACCTGCTCTACTACATTATTTCCTAATAGGATTTCTCTGTTTTCTTCTGTATTGGTCATAACTTTCATTTTTTTCCTCTTAATTTGTAGTCATATTTCTTTTGACTTTTTTCATCGAGCTCTTGCATCATTGTTTGGAAGTCTTCAAAATTGTCTGTTATTAATATTATATCATCCGGATACCTGAGATTATTTAACCGTTCTCCGTTTATGTTCATTCTTTTTTGTGCCCAGTCTAATTTCTTGAAAACATTTTCCAGCACTAACGTAAAAAGCTTCGGTGATAGAACGTCCCTTTGTCTCACACCCCTCCTTATTGTTATTGAGTTTGTGTCTTCATGCATTCTAATAGTGGAGCTCATTGTTTCATAGTTGTGTAGTAACTGGCTATATCTACAATCAATTCTGTAGTTTTGTAGTGCTTTTTCTACTGCCCATACTTTCACACTATTAAAAGCCTTTTGATAATCTATTAGTGCGAGATGCCATAGAAGATTATATTTGGTGGCTTTTTCAATTGATATTTTTATTGTATGCAGATGGTCGCAGGTGCTGAATTTGGATTTAAATCCCGCCTGTTCCTTTGGTTTATAGCCGTCTAGCTTGTTAGTTAATTACTTCGTTATGATCCTACTGAGTAGTTTGTATAAATGTGAGAGTAGCATTATTCATCAATAGGGGTGTGATTTACGAAGTAATAAAATAAATCACTTGGTTCCGACTTCAAAACGTATGCGAGTTTCTAAACATCAAAAAAAAACTTTTTTCATAAGTAACTTAAATTTGCTTTTCTTAAAATTACGTTTTGCAAAGTATAAATTGTTTATGAAACAATAAACCTACCAGTATGGGCACAAAATATGGATTTATTATTAAGAATGAGTATTCATCACCATCATCATACAGCCTTTCCATCCCACTGCTGGGTATCGGCCTCTTCTCTGCCACGTGTTTCTCCTCAGCGCTAAGGTAGAAACACAAGAATGAGTATTACAACAAGCTTAATTAAATCATCATATTTTCTATCTTGTATTGTGACATAAGAATATATGGACGCGTTTATCTTTTTTACGGAATTACAGACATAAAAAATAAGGATTCGTACTAACACAAACGATTATCTATATAAAAAATTAGTTTTATTTACCGTTGCGTATTGCCAAGTCTTTTCTTAATAGCTAGTAAATAGACAATTATATGCATGGATATATTTTTAAGTATCTGTAACATAGGAGTTGCACTTTTTCACATCTTTTGAAAAAAAAAACATGCAACCATCTGAGCGTAAAAAGTCTGAATTGTTATCTGTAATATATGTCTGTATATAAAACAATGTTACCATGAATAAAATTATGTATCATTTATAAAGCAACATTTTGTAACCTTATATAGTTATGTCATTTTAGAATATGATAGAGCTTGGTTTGTGCGTTCCTGCAGCTTGTTCGATTAACGATTTAGAACAGCTTTTGAAAACTTATTTGGACAATCGTTATTTGAATGTACAGCAATTTTATGAACTAGACATTGACATTGTGCAATTGAAGATTTTAAAAAGTGAAGAATGGATATCTTTGCCAACAACAATAGCTACAATGTAAGTATATCTAAATTTGTTGGGTAAGATTTAATACTAACATTGACATTATTGTTTTAGATCGATATGCGTTCTTACCTTAATGTTAGTAGTAGCTGGCACAATTTATGATGTGCATGTTACTCAGCCTAACTTAAGAACCAAACAAAATATAGCAAGAGATAACAGTCTTAAGTATCGAAGTCCTATTTCTACTATTGAGGGTAAAAATTTTAAATCTTTATTGTAGTAGTAAGCAAATAATGGATATGATGATGTTGACCCCTGCAGGTTTTAAAGCTAATGGCAATGGCGACACAATACCAAAAAACAATGACAGTTTAGAAAATAAACGATCCAGTTTTAGTTGTGGAGTTTTTGGACAGATAATTCAATGTTTTTCAATATATTCCAATATCAAGTCACTCGTAAAAACGGACGTTTCCTCAGATTCAATTGGATCTGTCCATGGAATGCGTTTGTTTTCAATTTTATGGGTCATTTGCGTACATTCTGTGTATTATCAGATTGATTATCTGAATAACGTACCAACTGGTTTTAGACTATCGGAATCTTTTGTTGTGCAAATACTTGGTAACTCCACATACTGCGTTGATAGCTTCTTGTTTCTAAGGTATTATTAATATTATATTTGAAATTAAGTTTTGTTACTCTTACTACTACGTACGTACTAACATTTTATTTCTAGTGGTTTTCTTATTTCATATACTTACTATAAATTAAAGAAAGGGTCATTGAAATGCAAAAAACCAGTTAATTGGGCTGCTAAGACACTGGAATTGATCACAATGTTTACTCATCGATACTTAAGGTATATTTAATAAAACAATGCATTTAATATGGCTGTTAATTTAGCTATTTCTTTGATACCTAGACTGACACCAGTTTACATAGTAACAATATTATTTTCCGATATCCTCTTTAATTATTATCGTCAAACAACCGCACTTTATCCAACGGAACAGCCGGATATCAACTGCCCGAAGTATTGGTGGAGAAATTTATTATATATTAATAATTTCTATCCACGGTCAGAGATGTGTCTATCGTGGTCCTGGTATTTGTCGGCAGATACGCAATTCTTTTTAATTGCGTCGATGTTGCTTATTTTATCTACCATGTAAGTAGCAAGAGTTCCTCGTGTATTCAAGTTAACAGACTTTCATTTGCTTTTTAGATCCTTAAAAACATCTACAGGTCTTTTATTTTCCTTGATAGTAGTATGTATGACCATAACTGGGTACAGTTCGTATTCAATAGGATACATTCCAACGTGAGTTAGTCAACGCGTTATTGCAATTACTTTTAGGAATTACATTTTTCAGCATGGACGAGCAGTTCATTCATCTGGATGCCATTTACGATTTTCCTTGGAATCGAATAGGTCCATACTTGATCGGTGTTGTAACAGGGTATATCCTGATAGTTAAACTAGAAGAAAAGCTGCATTTAAAGAAGGTATGAAAAAACTGCCTTATTTTGATGGAAAACTAATATATTCTACCAACAGCCATATTTAGTTCTCATGTGGATAGTGTTTCCTCTGATTAATCTGTGGATACTTTTCACATTATACGGACGCCAGATTTCAGTAGAATTTTCAGCAGTTTATATGGGGATGTCTAGAACATTATGGGGTTTCGGACTAGGATGGTTGTTTATCGCTTGTTGCACAGGAAATGCAGGTAAATTTATTAATACTTGTATTTAAATAATTAATACTAAATGGAAAGTAATTTTAGGAATTGTAAACAAATTTTTGTCGTTTCGTGGATGGATACCTTTGAGTAGATTAACATACTGCAGTTATCTTCTAAATCCACTTATAATCCATCTTATATTTTTGGGAAGTGAGAGTGGTCAAAGCTCTTCTATGGCAAGCTTCGTAAGTATATATTTTTTAATGTAAAATATCTAATTGAATAAACAATAATTTTTGTTTCAGACGTTATCTATATTTGGCTCAGCATTGTTAACATTTTATATTGCTTTTTGGTTTTCGCTATTCTTTGAATCTCCATATATTTTGTTAACAAAAATGCTATTTAAAAAGCTAATAGCGAGAAGAAAATCAACTAATAATCCTGCGTAGGACACGAATTAGTTAGTACGTTTTATTCATCGCTCAGGGAAGAAGCTTGGTTAGGGAAGGTAATATAAAAACAAACAGATCTTTATATATAGTTTCTGTACAATAAGAAAAGCCAATGAAGCTTAGGAGTAAAGTATTAAAGTTAATCGTAAATGAAGTCGGATGAATTTTGCGATATGATGAAGTATTGCAATTTTGTGAATAGGTGGTATGCTACCACGTTAACTATGCACTCCTACTAAATGAGTTGTAGTTTTAAGGCGAGTGTTTCCACTACAAAAACCATCACAAGATGTATCATATTGTTAACTTATTTTTAAATGTACCATTTGTTAGGTGTAAAATAAATAGAGCCAAATAGCTAGAAATATATTGTTTACTTTAATTTAAAGCAAACATACCTTCATTTGCTCTTCAGAGCACGTAATTGGATTTTACTTTTACTTATTAACAGTAACAATAGTTTACAACGGCAAGGTCATAGAAAGCGTAATAATGCAAATAGTCACTTGTACCAATATAATTGCTGACCATGAGAATTACCGCGTTTTATGTATCAAAGTGTTATGGTTATAATATACATCAATTATTTTTAATTTCGTGTTTTTGTGTGTATTACTTCCAATTTACAAATTTTATTAGATTTCTGTCATCTTAAGTAAAAATTACTCTACAAATATTGTTAATCAACATTGTTATAAACATAAATATAAAATCAGCTAACAAACGAAACGAAATCAAAATCAAATTTCCTTACCACTGCTGTACTTTATTTTTATTTTCTATAGATATTATCATAACCTAAATACGAGGCTTATTCGGAAATTTAAGGGCCGATAAGCCGTAAAATAAGAAAGTAAAGTTGAGAAAATGTATTTATTATGCTTAAATATCAGATCCACTCCTAAACTATTTCTCTACGTAGTCATTATTCGAACTGATATCGTGATTCAAGTTTATATATACCTTTGTCATAGAAGTCTGTGATGAAAACCAATTTGTAATTTGTACCGTCTTTCCTGTCTCAAAAGTCAGTAGCCATAACCTTTCGGTTATTGAACATTTTGGCTGACCGTTGCATGGTTTCAATATTTGTATACGAAATCCAACTATCGGCTTTAGTGACAATCCGATTCAGGTACTCATCGCCATCAGTTTCGTAGCAATGCAGGAAGGTCAGCGCAGAGACCATACGCTGGTTTTTAAATATCCACCGCCATCTTTGGCATCCACATCTAACAACGTTTGGGGTACTGCAGCTTGTCGTGACAATTTCATGCATTAACGTACGTGAAAGTTGAGCAAAAGTTGTGGCTACTTCCGAAATCGTGAAACGTCGATTTTCGCGAATTTTCTTGTTCACTTTTTCCACAAAATTGGCGTTAATAACGGGAGGTCTCCCACTTCGTTTCTCGTCGTGCACGTTTGTTCGGCTATCGCTGAAATTCCTACACCAGGGTGTAGTCATTCATGTTGATTAGAGTTGGGCAAATGCACAGTTTTTCCTATTGAACATAATTTGTTAATTTATCGAAGATACGATTTTTTAATGTTTAGGGTCAACAGGTAGGTATGAGAACAGTAAATACTTTTTGCATATTTTGCATATGTTATAACTTGACGGCATATTGCAAATGTTAATAGATATTTGATCTTTCAAGTGCAGGAGAATGCATGTTCTAGCAAAAAATAAAGAACAAAATGTCATACAAATTTTTTGTAGAAGAGTATTCTTTAATTTCTTACGGGGAAATAACTTAATATTTTATAAATATTCAACAACAGAGAGTTCAGGTAAAGGCATATTTTATAGATAAGGACGAGATTATTTGGGTAAGTACTTATTCAGTGAATATTTCAACGAATATAATATTTGGAGTTTTTGCTAAGTCTTAGAAGAAATAGTTATTGTGCATTTAGTATTTAATGATGACTTTATACTTAAGGCAACGTTGAGATTGGGCTATTTTCAACATTACATCGTTTAGGTCTATAAGCTTAGTATCTACATCATCGAATATACTAAAAAAAATGCTAGTGAAACAACTATTACAAACAGTTAATGAATACCAAGTTATCCCTGACTTCCAGTTTGGACGAAGGAGGCAGTATGCTATAGTAGAGCAAGTCCATAGACTAGTTGACATAATAAATACCACGTTCGAAGAGAAAAGTTATTGCTCAGCAACCACTTCCTCGCATGCTTTACGTTATATTAAAATCATATCTGCAAGAAAAACACTTCGAAGTGAAAATTGAACAGGAGTTAACTGGTCTGTTTCCTATAAGAGTAGGAGCTCCTCAGGGTAGCGTATTAGGTCCAATTCTTTACTTGTTGTACACTGCAGATACCGATAGTCAGACTGCTACTGCAGCATTTTCTGACGATCTAGCAATTACAGCAAGTAGTTACCCAGCTACTCTAGGAAATCTAAATAGGATACAACCCTGAACAGATAAGTCTCATTTTAAACTTAATTAACGTAAGTCAGTGCAAATTACCTTTACCAAATTCCTTGGAATTTCATCCCCAGTCTTCACTCATGGAAAAGCCATTACAGCAAAATGATAGTGTTAAGTATTTAGGTTTGCACATAGAAAAACGCGGCGCACCCACATCCTAAAAGAGCGGTATCAGCTTGGTGCTAAATTGCATGAGTACTATTGCTTAATTGGGCAAAAATCAAAATTATCACTCTCAAATAAACTGTTAATATACAAAGTGATCATAAAACCAGTGTAGATTTACGGCGTACTGTTTTGAGGCGCAGCTTCTAACTTGAACATTGAAATCCTTGAAAGGCTACAATCCAAGATAATTCGAGTTATTGTCAATGCTCCTTACTTCATATCAAACAAGAAAATACGTGGTGACCTCAATATACCTTCAGTTACAGAATAAATAGGTAAAACAAGTGCTAAATACTCAAAGAGACTGGAAGTGCATCCCAACCTATTAGCTATTTCTTTAATAGACACTAGTTTATTTGAGTACAGACTAAAAAGGAGCGTACCATTAGATTTACGACATAGATATCAAGTATGCATTAATAGCGATGTTACGTCACCACGCTTGAATAGGTTAGTGTTAGTTTCAGTGGACACCCACTATCACGTTAGGGGTAGGTAAGTTTGCATTTTATTTTTGCGTCATGCATTTCTTGACAGAACTGCTAGTGCCAATCATAATTTATTGTTTAAATTATTCTTATATGTTCTTTATGTTTTGTATATCTAGTTTTCAACTGAAAGAACATTTTTTTAAATGTTAAGTACAATATAGAGTATATGCTCTGTTTTGATTCAAAACTTGCTTTAACTAGGTAATAAATTACAATTTCAAATAAATGTCAGTATTTATCGTATTACGTAATATACCGGGTGATCCTGAAATATTTATCCAAACTTTTGGGAGCTAGTTCTCCACACCAAAACAAGGAAAAAAGTTTATTTAAACTTCAGTCCGAAAATATTTCATTACGGAGTTACAGCATTCTAAAGTGAGATTTGTGAGATCACTTTTCTACATATAATTATGGTAATAGTTACACGAATGTTTTGAAATTATATGTGCGTATGTTACTCACAAGGTTAAAAATTACAGTAATAAGTACATCAGGGGCGTATCAAGTTGGAGGATTAGGAACTGATTTCTGCAATATATTTTACATTATTTTGTTTTTCCTATTTTTGACAAAAGTCTTATTCGATATGCAAAAATATCCAAAAAAGTACTCTAGTTAAAAGTTAGTTAAAAGTCGATAAACCTAACCGTGTTCAAGATAATTTAATTATTATGACAAATCGAGTTGTCGTGATATGGAAATTTTGTACTATACGGATTAAATTCGTAGCGTAGATTCAGGACAACAATACAAAAAAACTCATATAAACCTTTATCTATGTTTTATCTAAACATAATCTTACACTAAATGGTTTGTACCTTGAATTGCAAGCGTTTCCGGACAAATGTTTATTTGATTTTTTTAATTGTCTTGTCCTGAAACTATGCTACGAGTTTAATTCATACAGTACAGAATTTCCAAATTATTAAGGCAACTCTATTTTTCATAATAACTAAATATCTCGAACGCGGTTGACTTTATCTACTTTTAAAAAAGGTACCTTTTTTGGGTGCTTTTTTTACGACGAATAAGATTATTCGGGCAAAAACTACACAAACAAAACAATGTAGAAGATATTGTAGAAAATAGTGCCTAATCCTCCCACTTGAGACGCCCCTGGTGCATTTATTAAAACGAAACTAGGCTCTAATCTGCAACCCTAATGAGCAAGGTCTGCACATAAAATTTTAAAACATTGGTCTAACTATTACCATAATTATATGCAGAAAAGTGATCGGACAAGTCTCATTTTAGAATGCTGCAACTCCGTAAAGAAACATTTTCGGACTAAATTTTTTTCTTATTTTGGCATGGAGAACTCATTCCCAAAGTTTCGCCAACTATTTCAGGACTACCCTGTATAATTTTTAGGAGTTAATATAAATATAATTTGTTGTTAGTGCATACATGAGTGCATATCGCAGTAGATTACTACATATTAGTGCATATATTTATGGCTTTTTCTGGAATATTCTTTACAGCATATTTGCCCAAATCTACTTACGATGCCTGAACCAGAAACCAGCTGTATTGTTTTTTGCACGGAGATAGCCCATTACAGCGCAGCGCGCGTACCAAAATGTCATTAAATATAGAATAGAAAGTTAAAATAGATAAATTATATTTTATTTAAATTCTAAAAAAGTTCCCTAAAGCGAAAATAAAAAGAATTTGTTTATATTCTATTAAATAGTTTAAAGGTACGTTATATCTTATTTTCATAGGGTACTAAAAAGCAGTGGCGGCTTGTACTAAAGGGCACAAGGGCACGTGCCCACCCAACCACCAAGATAAACACAGAAAGAAATTCGCATGTAATTCAGTGCATTATTTTAATTTCATTATTTTAACGATGGTATCAAATTTTCCTTCCGCACCAAAGGCTAACACGCTCAAAATTATGTTCCGGGGAACGCTCTGATTTGTACCTATTTAGAGGATGATTCGGTTGCCTATCTGTTATCTTCGCTATACGCGATATACCAGGCGAATGGGGCACCGAGCACATTGTTCCCGTTTGCAGTCAACGTTTGAATTTGCACTTTGGAGCGCTGTTTTCGCGCAATCGCGCGTTTGAATTCAAAGACGAAAGTGACGTTTTTTCAATGATGGAAGTTAATTGTGTGCAAAAAGATCGACTGAACGCGTTGGCGGTCCTATCAATAGAAAAGAAGTTCGTCCAGTCTATCCCGGATTTTGACAACAAAGTCATAGACGTCTTTTCCAGCATGAAAAATAGGAGAATGGATTTTATGTACAAAAAACAGGTAAGTTTTTTCTTGTGCCCACCCTCTTTCTTAACTCACGAGCCGCCACTGTTAAAAAGGAAGTTCAAGTGGCTACAGTTCGAATTTTGGAAACTTGGCGTACTACTTACTACATACTACCATAGAGCAATGATATCTTTATTGCTCTATGATACTATTTATTTTTTCTAGGTACAGAATGAACTACACTAATAGATCACCAACATCTAATCTGAATACAACTTTAAGTTTTTTAGGGTAAGCCGAAAACAATTTTAGCATTACTTGGTTTAGTATAAATTTGCCGAAACTTATAAAATGCAAATAATAGTTTAATGTTTTCTACGTGAAAATAGTGGTTCTACTAAAAATTAATAGAAATAGAACTATATGAGAGCACTCAAACTCATAAATGCTCTCGACATCTTATTAATTTCCATGTCGCCCAGCCCTAGAAATACTATCTCGTGGTGCTTCTAAGGCAACACTTATTTTTTATTAAAACCGCCCGAAGGCAAAAGACTACAACTATTCACAAAAGAATATCTAGTAGCTACACTATGTTTGTAATTGACGTTTGTGAGAACACAGCCCAATGGATGATTCTCGAGAATTCTGACACGGTTCACAAGGTGTTTACACGCAAGCACATAGATACACTTGAAAACCCACTTTAATTATTACACAAAATCTTGAGGTTTCTTCCTTTTTAAACGCCTTGTGTGGTTGGCGAAATCCAGCAACTGCAGAGCTTCGGGATTGACGTGCTGGTGGAGTCGATTTTCATGCTTCCTGGCAAACCGCCTTGCCTCTTCAGTGACAGTGGGAATGTTCAGGTCACGATGTATATTTTGGTTTCGCTCATATAAGCTAGCTTTAACTATTATGCGAAGAACTTTATTCTGGCATCTTTGGATGATCGCGTTATTAGACTGTTTGGCACACCCCCACATTTGGATGCCATAAGTCCATATCGGCTTCAAAATCTGTTTATAAATCATAACCTTGTTGTAAAGGGTAAGCTGGGAATATCGACCTAATAACCAATACTTCTCTCTGATTTTGATATTCAGTTGCTCTCTTTTTATTTTACAATGTCCCTTCCATGTTAAACGTGCATCTAGATTCATACCAAGGTATTTTGCCGTATTTTTATTTGGTATCACTGTATCGTTTATAGTTACAGGAAGATACTCATGCCTTTTATTAGTGAATACTATGTGTATAGATTTGTTTTGGTTCAGGTTTATTCGCCATTTCCTACACCAGCTATGAATTTTATCGAGACTGCTTTGGAGTTGTTGCGTAGCTTGTGTTAGATTACCGCTAACAGACAATACGGCGGTGTCGTCAGCAAACGTCGCTGTTACAATTTTTTCGTCAGTCGGTAGGTCACAGGTGAATATTAAATACAAAATGGGGCCCAGGACACTGCCCTGCGGCACTCCAGCTGTAATTGGATGTAAGCTTGAAAAAGCACCACCTTGCTTAACTCTGAAGTAACGATCGGAAAGATATGATTTAAGTAATTCACACAGGGTTTTGGGTAGTAACATGTTTAGTTTGTTAATTAGCCCTATATGCCATACACGATCGAAGGCTTGGGAGACATCGAGAAAAACGGCTGCGCAGTACTTTTTGTCTTCTAGAGATTTTTCTACAACCTCTGTGACCCGGTGAACTTGGTCAATAGTAGAATGATTATTGCGGAACCCGAACTGGTGGTTCGGAATTACATTCTCTATTAATGGATATATTCGTTTCAGGAGCAATTTTTCGAATAGCTTAGAGATCATCGGTAGTAAGCTTATTGGTCGGTACGAGGCTAGCTCCGTTGGTGGCTTACCTGGTTTAGGGATTAAAATTATTTGCGCTATTTTCCAGAGTTGCGGGACATATTTTAATCTTACTGCCGCGTTAAATATATCGGTTAGGACTACTATGGCCTTCGCAGGAAGTTCTTGGAGTAGACGAGCGGTTATGAGTTCAAAGCCTGGAGCCTATTTTGGGTTCAAATTAGATTTGATTTCTTTAGTTACATCACTAATTGTTATTCGTCTAATGGGAGACTGGTCATTATTGTTGTTCTCCAATTCATCTATTTGCTCGTTCGAAGCATTAGGCTGAAATACTGCTTCTAAATGGACAGCAAAGGCTTCCGCCTTCTCCTTATCGCTGCGCATCCAGACACCCAGTCCGTTTTTAATCGCTGGGATTTGCATAAGTGGGCGTTGGAACTTTTTCGTTGCTTTCCACAGACTATACTCTTTTTCTTGAGAGTCAGATAGACTCTCAAGGTAATTCGATAGGTTTCATTTTTTATTTTTTCAATTAGGCGTGTGAGTTGCTGTGTAAGTCGATTTAATTGAGGCAACACATAAGTCCGTAAAAGTAATTCGGACAAGTCTAGGTGGTATTGCAATATTACCAGTGAACACAAAACAACACCTTTTGGGCGAAATATACGAACGAATTTGCCGTTTTGATTTTGTTCTAAACAACCACTTTGGTCACTTAACAGGACGGATAACATAAAAGATTGTACTTTGAACTAATGGATTTTTGGCAATTTTGTTCAACACATTACGTACTAAATGAACGACCAACGGTTTACCTCATATTCGTGGAACTTAAACTTAATGTTATTTTTCATATTTGTTATACATATTATAAGTTAACGCTATTCATGTAGATGACGCTCATACAAATAATGTATTCCTTTCCTTTCATTACTTTTAATCGTAAATAACACTTTTTACGCCAGCTTTTTATTATCCCCTCCGCGTTTTTGGAGGCATTTCCAGGAAATGTGTCCTGACGTTTGTGCCCGGACTGTTTTGAGAAACGGCTCCGGCTGGCTTGTTTTTCTTCTTGAACAATCAGAGTGTAGCCTAGTTACACGAGGCGGCAGACGTTTTCTACTCACCAAAAATAGAATGGGTTGGACTTGTACTTGTAATTAAGTATTAGTACCGATTTTCAAATTAAAACTCAACGTTAATGTCGGATTATATAACAATAAGGACCAATAACTTGGTTGAGAATAACGTGCGGTTCCTCTTGCCGTTTAATTGAATTAAAATGAACCCAGTTATCCTTTTAACATTTTAAGATTTGCCATTCCAACAACAATTTTGTGCCTCAGTTTATAGTTTTTGGTGCTTAAAATACCCAGTTCGTTGCCAGTTCTTCTCTGTTTCCGAAAAATCATCATGATGCCAGTCTGCTGCAACATTCATTTCTTCGTTACATATCTGGCATCTTTGTTTTGGTTGCCACTGGTGTCATCATAACTGCCACCTATACCGTCCCTCCGCCTTGGAGCGTCGAAAAAATCATCTTGTTCGGATTCCACAACCCTATCACCGAATTAAGATAAAAACTACTTACATTTTCAGTTACTAGTGGAGATTTTAAGCAGTGAATATTTGGTCTCAAAGTGTTTGGAGTTATGAAAAGTACATGAAGTTGGATTTCGTATTTGCATTGAATAATTCACCTCTTTGTTACTACCTTTTTAGTAATTTAATGAATTAATTTTACTTTTGTTGTAAATTCAAGTGTTATAGGCTACACAGTTTTTACTCGATTTTATAGCAAATGTAGTCAGTGGCGGATCGACCAAAAGTGCGTACGTTTCCCCTTTTTACATATATTTCTACATATACAGTGCTTCCCAAAAGTAACGGACAAATTCTATAAAATCGTTGAGAAAAATATTTCATAAAAATACTCGGACACGTCGATTTTTATTTTTAAATTATCATTTAGAGATGTAATTTTCAAACCCCCATCCCTCAACCCCTAAGCCCTAGCAACACCAACTTTAAAATTTCAAATAGCAAAGTACCTCTTATGATACCTCATCTGATAGCTTTCTTTATGCTGAATACAACAAAAAAAAAAGCTTTTCAAAATCGGTTGATAAATAACGGGGATATTTACCAAAATGTATTCAAATGAAAGTGCCATTATTCGAGCAGGCGTTGATACGGTTGTAGCAATGAGTGATAAAAACAATTGAAATTTATCGTTCTCAGTACGTTTTAATGCGTTTATGTAGTATTTTTAAGTTTGGATGAAAAAAAAAATTTTTTTTTTGAGAAAAAAATTTTTAATGAAAAAAAAATTTTTTTTTCTTAATTTCTCAAAACCCGTCGCAATGTTTACAGGACGTACTGAGAACATAAACTTCAATTGCTTTTACCACACATTACTAAAACCGTATCAACGTCTGCTCGAATATTGGCACTTTCAGTTGAATACATTTTGTTAAATATCTCAGTTATTTATCAACCGATTTTGAAAAACTTTTTTTTGTTGTATTCAGCATAAAGAAAGCTATCAGATGAGGTACTTTGCTATTTGAAATTTTAAAGTTGGAGTTGCTAGGGCTTAGGGGTTGAGAGGTGGGGGGTTGAAAATTACATCTCTAAATGACAATTTAAAAATAAAAATCGACGTGTCCGAGCATTTTTATGAAATATTTTTCTCAACGATTTTATAGAATTTATCCGTTACTTTTGGGAAGCACTGTATACATTGCAATAAAACTGTATTAAAGGGAATTTTAGAAAATAATTCTCAATATCAATTAATAAATCATTACACTACACAAAATTATTTACTGACTGTAAAAATGGTTAATATCACTTAATAAAATTTTTGCAATATTAGTCAATATAAAGTTGTGTTTATTTAGATGTCGAACTTTCAAAATTTGATTAACACATTAAATTAATTAAAATTATTAAATACTGTTCAACATGGCTACTGGATAGTTCTAGGAATTGCTGAAGTGTTCTCAAATATTATACAATTTACCTTAGACTATTTGCCACCTAAAACCTAACCAATCACTTCTACTTTTGACAATTATTAGATTTTTAGCTTCACCTATTTAGACAGTTTGTGCAAAAAGGGATAAATAGGAGCATATAATAAAGGTTGGTTTTTATATTACTTTTGATCTTGACAGTTCAGATCATTACTCAGCCCAATTCTCAATACTTATTTCCTGTACAGTACATTATTTTACCGATTGACCTTTAAAAAATATGAAAATTTTTGAAATACCAGGTATGTAAATATGAAACAGGAATTTGCTCATAGATGGCCCTAGCTGTCAATGTAGTTACCGTCAAACCGCGTCATTGGCGTCATTTTTTTGTTTTGACATCTGACAAAGATTTTCAACTCACAACAATACAAGTTTCATACAAACGCATAATTTTTAATAGCGTTGAACATGTCGAATTTTGTGTCTGGAAACTACGATTTGCGGACAGCATTGATTTTCTGTTACCATTTGAAGAACACTGCTGCAGAATCGCATCGAATGCTTGTAGAAACTTATGGTGAGTATGCTCTTGGTAAATCACAGTGCTTTGAGTGGTTTAAAAAATTCAATCGTGGCGATTTTGACGTGAGAAACGAAGAACATGGGAGACCACAGAAAAAGTTTGAAGACAGCGAATTGCAAGCACTGTTGGATGAGGATGACGCTCAAACGCTACAACAACTCGCGGATCAATTAAATGTGACACAAAAAGCCATCTCCATACGTTTGAAAGCCATGGGAAAGATCCAGAAGATGGGAAAATGGGTTCCACATGAACTGAATGAAAGACAGCAGGAAAACCGAAAATCCACTTGCGAAATGCTGCTCGCCAGGTACAAAAGAAAGTTATTTCTCCATCGAATTGTGACTAGCGATGAAAAGTGGATATATTTAGAGAATCCTAAGCGTAAAAGATCATGGGTAACTCCAGGCGAACCTCGACATCAACTGCAAGGCCAAATCGCTATGGACGGAAGACAATGCTCTGTGTTTGGTGGGATCAGAAGGGTGTGATCTATTACGAGCTGCTAAAACCTGGTGAAACCGTTAATACTGAACGCGACCAATAACAAATGATCGATTTAAATGAAGCTTTGCGTGAAAAACGACCAGAATATCGAAAAAGGCAACACAAAGTGATTTTGCTTCATGATAATGCACCATCCCACACAGCAAAACCGGTCAAGGAAATGAATCGTTACTTCCTGGTAAAACATCAAGAAGAGTATACAGATCTACATCCCATAAAATCAGGAGTCCCACAGGGTAGCGTTCTGGGTCCCGTACTGTATCTAATATTTACGGCTGACCTTCCTACTACAAGACCTACGACAACGGCCACATTTGCGGATGATACCGCAATACTTGCTTCACATGTCTACCCCGCTGCAGCATCTAGAAACCTACAAATTAACCTAAACAAAATCCATGATTGGCTCAGGAAGTGGAGAATAAAGGTAAACGAGGCCAAATCAAACCATATCACATTTACCTTGAGAAAAGAGACATGCCCGCCAGTTACCTTAAACGGACAACCAATACCGCAGACCGATGATGTGAAATATCTCGGTATACATCTAGACAAAAGATTAACATGGAGAAAGCACATCTTTACTAAGAGGAAGCAACTAGTGTTGAAGCTTAACAAATTGTATTGGTTGATGGGAAGGAAATCCCAACTCTCAATGGGAAACAAAATCCTAATATAAGTCGATAGTCAAGCCGGTTTGGACTTATGGGCTCCAACTCTGGGGATCTGCGGCGAATTCAAACCTCGAAATTCTGCAAATATCAAATTTACAATCTGAAACATCCCGAATTTTATGACCTCCAAAATCTTGTAAAAGAAATGGTTTCAAACACCACACATAACATAAATAACGAACAAGTAAACTGGCTTTTTACTAAATGGCTGCGTTTCCAAAACGATAAACCATTTATAATTCAATACAGGCAGAATCATTTTACGAGATGGATGTGTCAGACAAAAAAAGATCTGGAAGAAAAAGAAACTGGAATACCATTACCCTGTCTAAGAAGTATGACTCACGATTACCAGTGTCAATAAAGAAAATGAATGACCTGATTTTCCTGTTACGTAAAAAAATTATTCCAGAGGATTACACCGATTTTATTAATGGCATACCTACGATTAAAAATCAAGAGGAGCTTAATCCTGCCGATGAAAGCTAAATAAAAAAACGTGTGGTGTATTTAAAGTCATAATTATAGTTTTCTTGTTTTGTTTACCAGAATTTATGTTTATTTGTTTGTTTATTATGTTTTATTTTAAGATAATTGTACAAACGTGTTAAGTCCTTTAATGTAACACAAATGTGGTGAGTCTAATTTCGGAAAATTTTCAAAATATTTATTTTTTAAGTTTGTTCAAAAAACAGATGTAGATAATGGTAGATAATACTTCAATGTAGTAAAAATAAAAATTGCACTATTGAAATATGTTTTATTCTAATTTTCATGCTACTGTAAAGTTAATTTTTTGTCTAGGAGCAATTAGTAAGTTTTGCACTTACAACACTTATGCGCTACACCATCGATGTGCTGCCTTTTACAGGCTTTCAAAAAATTCAATGGGTTAAATTATAATCATATATAAAAATATGAAATGTTTTCCCTTGCAGTCACCTGTCATTACTTCTAAAATTGTTCATGACTGAAAGGCCTTAAATCATTATATTTTCCTTCAAATTGTTTGATCCAGAGTTTTTTTTTTTTTATTCATTCATACTACCGTTCCCCCCCCCCCGGAACCGCTTTTCGCATTACTTCAGGGGGGTGTGGGCGTCCCTTACATACTAAACATTCATGCAGCAGGCACCCAAACTTAACTAATTGAAATGCGGTCGCCTCAGCTGAGATTCGAAACCACAGCGGAACGAGCGCAATTCATGCGATCTCGAGTGGCAACGTGTTGTTGCGCAAGACCACCGAGTTCCCTTTGATCCAGAGTTAATACTATTATTAATTTAATAAATAAATAAACACAAAGTTTTGTTCCTTCTTGTGTTTCTACAAATGCTTCATTAGAAATTTCGTTGATAAGACCATTAAGTAATTATGATTCAACTATTTTTACATAATTACTTTTGTTACTTGTAACTTGTAACTGTAATTAAATAGCTTTTCTCCTCATGGTAATTTTAATCGTTATTTATTAATTTTTTTAGGTGTAATAAATGCTTTTCGTTGTATTTTCATTATGAGTAATCGTAACTGTATTTAATTACTTTTCCATTGTATTTGCCTTTAATTTTAACTGATAAATTGTAAATCGGAATTCAAATTATATCAAAATGCTAATAAATTCCATTCTGAAGATAGGTATACACTATACACTATAAATAATTCTGCTTATGCAACCACATACCTACATCAAGTATTCAGAGAATAGCAGTTCTTTCATGGTCTACCATCAAATAACTTTTTTCTTGTTTTATTGCAAACTAAAGAGTAGTAGTACCAAAGGTGCTAAGTTCCAAATATAGTTATGAAATAGTTTGTATAAACCAATCTAGATGTCCTTACAAAAGTACAAATTAATTACATAGCAGTTGATAGACTTTGATGAAATCTTCCACAAAAGAGTTCTAGGGGCCATCATGTCATCAATGTTTTTTAAGTGCATGAACAAGTTTACCTCCACAATACATAAGTTATCTCTCAACAGAGATACATTTGGGCCTTTACTGCAGCATTCACAACCTGCATATTTAGATTACAAAGTAATGTGTGCCTCTTTCTAACACAAAACGTATTGGGTACTTAATGGTTTTTATTATTAGGCGTTTGTTTTCTGTTCTAAATGGATTTGATTTAATTTCCACAATCCTATATACTTCCAGCATTGTTCATTCTTCATTCTACACTGAATATTTCTTTTAAAACGGGGTATTCGCAAAAATGTTTTCTTAATGCAACACCCTATCTATTTATAATAAATTGAAATATTACGAATTTCTAAATACAACTATTTTTACTGTTATCTTTGCCATAAAACGCACCTACAGAACAAAAACAATTACCTGTACAGTTCAGCTCTAAAAGTTTCTAACTTACTGCAAAAATATAGTGTGTTCCATTACAAAATATTTTGCATTGGCTGTTGTAGTGACTTTTCTATAACTGAACGGTTGGGTCTAGCCCAAAAAACTATTTAAGGTAGGAGTAAACAACAATATATAACAGCTTTGGTCTGAATGGTTTAAATGTTTCAAAGATGGAAGTGAGCATGTTCAAGATGAGATTAGAACTAGTCGACCGCCAATCTCTTGGAATTCAGATTTAATACAAAAATTTCGTAAATAGGTAGCAAAAAATGGCCAAACTACTCTCACATGGTCTTACGGATGAATAAAAAAAGAAAAAACTTGGATATTTGAATACGATCCTAAGGTTAAACGCCAAAGCTAGCAGTGGATTGAAAAATCATCACCAAGATTCCAAACAGTGGCGGCTGATGTATAAGGGCTGCCGGGCTGCAGCACTGAGTAAATTTTACAAAAGTTATTAGCAGTAATCAAAAATAAAAAGTAATTTCGTTCATGTATTAATTAAAATAACATTACTTTATATTTTCAACTTAGAAATTTAATAAATAGCTACCGAAAATACCGCGTACAGCACACAATTTCAATTACATATTGCTTGAATTGAATGCTTCCGGGCGGAGAAATTTCTAGCACGGTTTGAATAACGAAAACATGGCAAAATACGGAAATACCCGATTAGAACGTAACGTAGCCACCGGGCTGCCGAAGGAACAGCACGGTACACCTACACAGTCTTTGTGAGCCGTGCTGCCTTGCATTTACGTAGTGCTGTTTTACCTAAATCCAATATGAATTCCATTGAAGAACTTTTAAAAATCCCCTTTTCAAGGCGGAGTTTTGAAGAAAAACTTGAAATCAAAACATTGGAAAGGCCTATGCCTACATTAACTTTAAATCAAAGCGGAAAATGCAAAAGCAGTTCTTATAAAAGGCAATTTAATAACAAAATTTATGAAGATGTTTCGTGGATACGTGGTTGTGAAATAAGAAATGCATTATATTGTTTTCCATGCTTGTTGTTTAAAGGTGAACCTTCATGGAGCTTCAAGGGCGTGACAAATTTGGGGCATTTGCAGGAGTATATTAAAAGACACCGTGAAAATAAAACCCATATCATGAACGTCCTTAATCTGACAAACATCGGCCAAGTGAACATTGCTACTCAGGTAGATAGCGCGTATAGACAGTCAATTAAGAAACATAATGAACAAGTAGAGAAAAATAGATATATATCAAAAATTATTGATTGTATAAAATTTTGTGGGGCATTTGAACTGGCACTTCGCGGGCATGATGAATCTGAGTCATCAAGCAATCCTGGAATTTTTAGAGGGTTAATTGATTTAATGGGCAGCGTGGATACCGCAATTAAGGAGCATGTTGAAAGCAATCATGTTTTTAAGGGCACATCAAAGACAATTCAAAATGAGTTGCTAGATTGTATGTTAGCGATTTGTCAAGAAGAAATAAAAAGTGAGATTTCTACAGCTGCGTTTGTTGCCATAATTGCTGATGACACAACAGATATTTCTGAAACAACTCAAACTGCTTTAGTGCTAAGATATGAACATTATGGAAAAGTGTATGAAAGATTTTGGAGGTTTTAAATCCTGAAGGGCAGGACACTTTGGCGATTTCACAATGCATTTTAAAGGAAATTTGCCCATTCGTAAGTAAAGAAAAATTAATAGCCCAGAGCTACGATGGAGCTGCGGTTATGAGTGGAAAAATAAATGGTGTTCAAACCAAAATAAGGGAAACTTACACTAACGCTCGTTTTATACATGGTTATGCACATCAGCTAGATCTTATTATGATTCAAAGTGCTTCACAAAATAAAGGTGCCCGAGTGTTTTTTGCTAGTTTACGTGGAATACCTGCATTTTTTTCACACTCACCTGTGCGACTTTCTGCATTAGATCAAGCAGTTGCTCGTAGGATTCCTAGAGTATGTGTTACTAGATGGAATTTTAAATCTAGGGTAGTAAACGTAGTATATGAGAATAAGACTGCATTAAGTGAGTGTTTTGAAGAACTAGAGAATTCTAAATCTGCCAAAACTGTTCAAAAAGCACGTGCACTTCGCCATCCCCTGGAAGACAGAGATTTTAATTTTTGGCTCTCATTTTTTCACAATTTTATGCCACACATTGATATTTTATTCAATCAAGTGCAATCTCGTCAAGCAAGTGCTGTTCAGATAAAAAAATCTATTGATATTTTAAAGATATTATTCAAAAAGTGCGCAATGATACTGATCAAATTCTGTTGGATGTTACTGAAACATATGCAGCTACTTCAAAACGCCGTAGACATGAAGATTCTCTAACAGCTGACACAAAGGAAGTATGTGATTTTATAATATCACAAGTTGAAGACAGATTTAGTTCTGTGGAACACTTTGACATCGGAAAGTTGGTTGATATTGCGGAATTTAGTGCAAATTCGAAAATATTTCCCGAAAATAATTTGAATATTGCGGTAGAAACATATCCTATATTAAACAAAAACAGATTAAAAACTGAACTGACAGTATTATACGAACGACAAGATCTATGGAAAATTGATGGTGTATTGCCTTTGTTAGATTTTATACTTCGTAATAATATCGAAGATACCTTTGTAGAAGTTACCAAACTATTACGGATTTTAGTTACAACACCAATGTCCAGTGCTGAAGCAGAACGCTGTTTTTCTACGTTAAAAAGAATAAAAACGTTCTTAAGGAACACTATGTCGCAAGAACGGTTAAATGCTTTAGCTATGTTATCAATAGAAAAAGATTTGGTTCAAAATATTAAAAACTTTAATTCTAAAGTTATAGACAAGTTTGTGAGTTACAAAAATCGTCGCATGGACTTTATTTTCCGTCATTAATAAAATTAAGGTAAAATGTTTTCATTAATTTAGAGTTATTTTTTTTTGCAGCCCTTACCCCTGAAAGCTCACGAGCCGCCACTGTGGTATAATATTTGTTAATTTAGCACATTTGTAGTATCATATTATACAAGGTGTCTATTTAGTGCCGGATTCCTTTCCATCTTGCTTATTATTCAAAATATCAAACAACACTTTGTTGTAGGGAATTTTGCGCTGCATAAATTAAAATTGTTTGTAGGTATACCAGGTGTTTGTTCTAGCCGAGATAAACTAATCTTATATTTTTTCTTAAATGGAACACCCAGTAACCGCCATATTATTAAATTTTTAATAATAGAAGTAAAAATAATATGGGGGTAAAACTAACTACTTTTGCGTCATACAATTGTTTGGACTAATGTATGACCAAATTAGTAGTAAATATTTTTAAAATGAATTCTGCATACAGGGTGTTATATTATGTTTTTTCTATTTCGGTTTTATAAAGCTGTTCTAAGCGCACTGTTTTAGTTTAAAAACAGTACGTTAAGGAGGCCTATAATCGTACTGTTTTTAGTTTGTTTTTACGATGTTGGTAGTTCGATTTGAATTTGAAAGTTTGAAATGTCAGTTTCAGCCACCTGTCAGTGCTGCCATAAGTGTTTATAAAAACTCCCTAGTAATCGATTTGACGTAAAATTTTCTACTTAAATTTATTTAAAATACTCTTAAACTTCCTCAATAGAAAAATAGTATAAAGAACACGTTTCATAAGACCACTTGTCGTCCGTTGAAAAACTCGACGCTTCGCGTCTCGTTTTTCAAACTTGGACTCGTGCGTTAAGAAAAGGCCTTATGAAACTAGTTCTTTAATATACTATTATCTACTTTGATCTAATAATAGGTCCATTATGATACCCAAAACAGTTTAATAATGGAGGCTGTTATTAAACTGTTTTTGGAAATAATATCCTCTATTATTAAACTGTTTTTGGTAACTATTTGGTTTTTAATATTGGTGACATTTGCTTTCACTTTGGTCACAAAACGACAAACGTCAGATGTCGAATACATAACCACAAACTCTGAACTATATTTATTAAATTTACCACAATCAAATATAACTTAAACTTAACTTTTAACGAATTAATTAAACAATTTTTCAAGTTATTTAAATTCTTCAAATTTAAACTAATTCAAATGTCAGAACAACGAAGTTGATACTTTGCCCGGTAGATGGCGACTGTCAAATGTCACTTGACAATTCGCCAACGTTACGCCCAAAAATCCCTAGATTGTGTAAATGCATATTTTTTAACACCAGAAATTTTTAATTTCTGCATAATCAGTAACTCAAAGTAGATAAAATAGTATATTATACTCGTTTCATAACGGGCATTGTAGCACTTGTTCCATTGGAGCACTCCTCGCTACTTTCGTCGTGCCACAATCCCACGCGTGCTACAATAGGCCCTCTTATGAAACTCGTATAATAATATACTAATTTTGATACTGCATTTATTAATTTTAAATTTGTAGAAGAAATGGCTTAGTCTGCAATCATTTTGGAGCTGTTTTGCCATACTTGATTACACTGCCAGCATGGAAATACTGACAACATTGTTATAACGAAAATTTTTTAAATCAAATTTTGACACTAATACTGTCGATGTCGAAAAGTGACCCCCTACTGGAAGTAACCACTTTACCCTAAAATTCTACTATTGCACAGTAGTTTTTTCTTTCACTTGCTATTTCAAACGCATTTGTAAGTGGCCATTCTCCAGTGTTACATTTTGTGTAACAGTTTAAAAAATGAAGGAGTTTTCATATTTTAGTTAAGCTCTTCGGTATTTTGAAGAATAAGAGAATTATGAATGAATGCCTAAACTAAATAGAAACCCTGTATTTTCAGAAATTTGCAAGTTTCTACAAGATGATGGATATTCCGTTTGCTCCCAAATAAAAGTGAGAGTATTTTTATAACACTAGTTTACAGCCATTTTGCGCACTAGGTGCCACTATACTTTTCTTATGGACTTTGGCCCGCTAAACTCGAAAAACGCATTAAAAAATTTTTTTATGGATACATTTTCGAGATATGAATTTTTAAAAATTTTTTCCTTTGTTTTCGGGGGGAGTTCGACTATTTGGAGCATATCTCGAGTTACAAAAGACCAATCTCCTCACTCGACACATCAAATTAAAGACAATTAAATTACGGATAAATGTTACCTACATTGTTTTCCAGCCGCTTCAGTAGTTTCAATGCAATGAGCGGTACTATGAGACAAAAATGTGTTTTTGTGGCCCATATAAAAATTGAAAATTCGTTCTATCGACGGGGAAAATTAGAAATCATAAGAACAAAATAGTACTTTATTTTTTACGTAAAGTTTGGACTTTTACGAAGAGAAAAAGGTATTAACGATGAAAATCTATGGACAAGTGCAAAAGTATATAGGAAAGTACCAAAATCACATTTTTCTTTACTTATGAATTTTTTCTTTTTTACAGCGTATAATGCATTTCTATTCATTTTGTTTTTATTGTAATATTTTATTAAAATATTAGGTTCTTAGAAATAGTTTCGGCTCCTGCTTCGTCTTCTATTTACTTTGAGATCCGTTTCTCTTATGAAGAACCAAATATAATCTCCCATCATTCTCGCATCCCAAAATCATTGGTAGCGCCGCTCGATGGTCTGCATTTGCTAATGGAGCCTTTCACCATGATCATCACTAACGTCGCCAAGATTCTCCGGGAAAAAATTCAGGTAACAATGTAAAAAATGAATCTTCAAAGACATATTTACGTCTGTTGGAAAAATAAAAAAAAATCAAAGGCATATAACAGAAAATGAAACAGGGTTAAGTAGAGTAATAGTATTTCATACCAATTTTAGCAATTTCTGGAGCAAATCTTCTCGTAGTTCGGACTTTTGTTGTTTCCAAGGAATTCAGAAACAATTAACTGAAATTAATTCCAGGCTGCGGCCTCATCGGATGACAAGTTTGTTTGAAATTTATCATCTTTCAACAGTTTCCTTATTTGTGGACCGTCAAAAACTCCTTCTTTTATTTTTGCAAACGAAAGACTTTTAAATAGGGTTCTCAAATAAGCGCTTGGCCTTCTTTATTCAACGCTTTGACAAAGTTTTTGGACAGTCGAAGTTTAATGTGTAATGATGGAAGAATAATGTTTTCTTGATGCAAGTAATTCTGCTTTCTCTTTTGAAAGCTCCAAATCTCTCCCCCAATCATTAAGTTCAACCTGAGTTAGAAGGTGGTGCTCTTCACTCGCATCTGATTCGCTTTCAGTATCATCCGATGAATCGGAACTTGTTTTGGGTTTAGATGAATCGGGACACTTGGGAATGGGAAATCTATCTGAATGCGGAGCTGAAAACGTCACAGATTGTACATTTGCATAAACCCATCGGATATTTTTTCCAATGCCAGTCTGTTTGTTTAGACAAAAATAGCAGTCGGTCGCATGACAATATAGTCTTCTCCAAATCATTGGTACGCCGAAGTTCATGTGGCGCTTAATGTTAAAAAAATGTGTAATCCATGAAATATTTATGTATATAAAATCATCACCAAATACATACCTTGTCGAGCCAGAAGCCCATCCACTATGATTTGAATGGCTAGAATGACATACAATACTTGGTGTCCAAGGTTCATGAAGATTTTCTGCTGCTATTCCAAAATATTAAAGATAATTTTCTTCTAGCGAATTGGTAAATTTACGGTGACTTTTCTTGACAACATAATCACCACACACATAGCATAAAGCATGCGGGTTGTTCTCGCACTTAAAAGTTCGTTGTTTTTTACTCATTTTATAAAATTTTAATCAAGTAAATTTAATGTTTCGACATACACAATTTACACAATTGTTGGACACCGATGTACACAGCAAAGGATAAAGCACTGATATGCAACACAAAATCTTCGAACTTTTCTGTACTGAACTTGTTATATCCTGTAGTACGAGTATCTTGCGCTGAACGTTTCTGTTTAAATAGCATCCCAGGTAGAGGTTCGCGAAATTCAAGACAAGGCCGTAACTAGATGACATAACGCGACAAAACTATTTCTAATAACCTAATATTTTAATAAAATATTACAATAAATATAAACGAAATGAAAAAAAATGGATTATACGCTATAAAAAGGAAAAAATACATAAGTAAAGAAAAATGTGATTTTGGTACTTTCCTATATACTTGCTCATAACTTTTGCATTTGTCCATAAATTTTCATCGTTAATACCTTTTTCTCTTCGTAAAAGTCCAAACTTTACGTAAAAAATAAAGTACAATTTTTTTCTTATGATTTCTAATTTTCCCCGTCTATAGAACGAATTTTCAATGTTTATTTGGGCCACAAAAACACATTTTTGTCTTATAGTACCGCTCTTTGCATTGAAACTACTGAAGCGGCTGAAAAACAATGTAGGTAACATTTATCCGTAATTTAATTGTCTTTAATTTGATGTGTCGAGTGAGGAGATTGGTCATTTGTAACTCGAGATATACTCCAAATAGTCGAACTCCCCCGAAAAAAAACAAAAAAAATTTAAAAAATTCATATCTCGAAAACGTATCCATAAAAAGATTTTTTAATGCGATTTTCGAGTTGAGAGGGCCAAAGTCCATAAGAAAAGTATAGTGGCACCTAGTGCACAAAATTTTTTTAATTATTTGAAAACTAGTGTAATTGATGGGTAAACAAACATAATATTATATTTAATTATTAATGAATAAGGCGAACAACAATTGATAATTAATTATGTTTGCAGCCACCAGCAACTGCGGAAATATTACCAGCATCATTGACATCAATGGAACCTCTCCCACCTGGAATGGAATAATTACTCAAATAATGTATATGTTTTGTTATATCATTCGATTTTTATTTTATAGCATCTTTATTATTAGTGAAATAAGTAATACAAAGTTGCAAAAACAGTGCAACATAATTGTTCAAAAGGTGTACCTCATCATATAAATAATTTGATACAAATTATCTATTTATTTCGATTTTCACTGATTTATCATATTATGTTACATGCTTTGCATATGTGCAAATTTAATTCAATAAAAGTTTACAATATCCTAACACTGGCCACATTCTACAACGGTGCACACACAAAGGTTATAAACTTAAATTTTACACAACATTTAAATAAAACATAATTAAAATTTAGATTTTTTGGTTTTCTTTCCTCTTGCATTAGAACTTTTATTTCCACCTGAAGCAACTGGATCAAAAGTTAGAAGTAAATTTGAAACATATGGTCCTGATGCATAATATTCTGACGATCTTGAACTGGCTGAACTGGAACTAGATGTAAACTGTATCTTTGACCCAGGAAGGGTTAATTCATGATCAGATGTGTAACGATTGATATGTGGGGTCATTTCTTGATATCTCGTTGACGCTTCAGCCAGTTGCTGTAAACCACTCTTATTTGCATCTTGCAAATGACGAATTATAAGGTTTTTCTGAAACAGTTATTAAAATGTAATGTCGGTATTAATTTAGATTGAAGTTTTTACATGATATTTTCCAGTCACACGTGGATCTAAATTTTTCATACAAGTATGCAGGTGACGGTCTGCTCTATCAATTTTTACGCGTTGATCTATTGCATACCGTTGTAAGTCAGCATATTCATCCTCCACGATGGCTAAAGCTTGCCTTATTTCTGTTCTTTCTTCATCATTTGCTAGTAATGTTTCCTTTAAATCTTAAAACACGAAATGCTTAAGTGTTCAATATTTTAATTTTATTTTACCTTTCACTTGATTTCTTCTAATTGCCAGTTCTTTTTTTCTGGTGCGTATGGTTGCTGTTATGTTATTTATTTCAGTTTCCAATAACCGCATTTCCTGAGCTTCCTCGTCTTAAAAGGAGTTTCAAAATTGGGTGTTAAATTATAGCTGAAAATTTTAATATGGTGCTACTCACCATATTCTTCAACAGCTGCAAGGCTTTGTCTGTAAGTAACATTGGCCGAGTTAACAACTCTAAGCGTGTTTTCCATTGCCACTATTTCTTTCTCTGCCCGTTTTACCTTGGCGTCCAGTTCGTCACCTTCTTGCTGCAACATATACTTCTCCTGAGCATTTTTGATCTTGAAATGTGTAACTGACAGTGGTTGTCCATCTTCATCTTTCCCAAGTGCCATTATTGCAATTTGAAAACGTTTCTGCAATTGTTCTATTTTTGTTTGTCTGAGATTTATATCACGTTTGAGGCGACCTTTCTCTTCGTCCAAGTTGCGTCGTTTGGCTATGAGTATTTCTTTGTTGGTGTTTATCTCTATTTGGCGTTCTCGCATAGCCTAGAATTATGTAAAAAATGTTTCATGCAAGTTTAGAAAAACAGCACATGTAACATGATTTAAAAATTAACAAATGCAACAAATAAATGGATAATAAAAAACGTTTTTGGAAATAAACATGTTATAATATAAGAGTAGTAGCCAAACAATGATATTTCCTTGGGGTATAGAAAACCCACCTAAGTTACTGAGGCAATGAAGAAATGGCTGAACTGAACGTATTGGAAACCTACCAATTCAATTCAAAATTGGTGTATGGTTGCCATAGTCAAAGTAGTATTAAAGCCCCATAACATATATGATTTTTATTTAATAAATAAATTGTAATAGACTAATCGGCAACATCCCATACGTCTAGGCACAATCAGAAATATCTACATGTTTTCCCAATTAGATTAAAAAAATTTTTAAATTTACGAATAAAATTATAGGGTCAGAAATTAAAACTGTTAGTGTTAGTCGAGTGATTGAAATGTTTCATTTAAAAAAATTTGTTGTTTAAATAAAAATGTGGGTTTGGTTGGCCAGCTGAAATGGGTGGGGTGTTAACGTAAAATCGAAAATACGCGGACACCAATGGGACCGACTGAAAGTGTCCGTTCAAGACGGGTGCCCGCCTAAACGAAATACGAAAAAAATCGGTTTTTTAATGAAAACTGTAATTAAAGAAATTGGGACATTTAAAACTTATATGTATGTAAATGTTTTTAAAATAAACAAAAAACTTAAAACTTAAGGAAAAATAAGGATTTATTACCTTACAAAATTACATACAAAATATAATAGAATATAGTAATACATAAAATGAAATGAAATGTCACTTTAATGACGAAAAATTCATATATTGTTGTTTGTCTTCTCTTTTTCTTTAAAATGGCGTCCAGAAATCGTATTGCTAATTTGGAAAGAAGCTCCAAAGACTCTGTATCTCCGTGATCTTCGGCAAAACGTTTAAGCTGATTGGTTACGGTAATAGCATCACCATAATTTGGGATAGCCTCTGTTGGTACTGGACCCTCATCGACATCAGAATCTTCGGAAAGTTCTTGTATTTCAACTGGATTTTCAATTTCTAGTCCTGAATCCGGATCTTCAACATACAAATTTTCATCTAGGTTCAAAAAATTTTAAGGTTTTCATTATCAGTCAATTCCCACAAATTCTTATTTTTGAGGATATTTGCAAGTACTTTAAGTGGTAAGTCATCTTCTGGCTCAGATGTAACAGCCTCAGTTAACTGTTATTCACTTTGCATATTTTCATGCTTAAATCTTGCTTTACGGAAGCAATTTTTAACTGTTTCCTTGGTTACCTGGTCCCAAGCGGTTTTTGCGAAGTAAACTGCATCCAATGGCGTAATTTTCTTAATTAACTCAAAAGCTGTACCAGCAGTTTTAATGTTTACTAGCAGATGTTTTAGTATGACTAGACTTCGGTAATAAGTTTTGAAATTTTTTATAATCCCCTGGTCTAGTGGTTGACAAGCTGATGCCATCGCTCGATTAACACCTTTACAACTTTTAAACGCCGAGAAATCAGTTAAGAAGAGATGCCAACTTTGTCTCGACCAAATGGGTGGACAATTCGAACACTATTTGTAATACAAACCGTGAATGTTTTGTTGCTACGTACTCATTTAAATAGTTCGTGAAAAAATTAAATCTTTCTTTTACTCTGCTACTTTCTCATTGAATTTATTGTTTGTTATTTAATCATCATAATTATAATTATTGATTTTACAGAAAAACTTTTGTTTTCCATGGGTAACTCTGTTAAAATGTCACCAAAATGCCATTTTTTAAGAGAAATATGTTATTTTGACAGCAAGGATGACTAGACATATCTCGACATATATATTTTTGGAAAGCCTATTTTTTTTTAGATTTTTTGAAGTCAAAGGTAACTATGGTTTCTATTTGAAATAACAAAGTTGGCCTTGATATCAAACAACTGATGAGCGATAAAAAAAATTTGATACATGTATCTTATTCTACGTTGAAAAGTGCCTGTAGAAAGTTTTTACCGTTTGAAAAAATATTCACAAATAAAAAAGTTGTGACATTTTTTCGAAATCGGTCAATTGTCAATTTTTGACGATATCTCGGGATCGGTTAGAGATATCGAAATGCGGTTTTCACCTATCGACGTTTCATAAAAATCGAGCTCTAGACTCATTTGTCAGTTTTTCTCTACCTGGTCTGGAAATAGCGAAAACTGCCAAAATCAGGCAATTTGGGACACCCGGTACATCCATCTGCATCAGCCGTAGTTTATGAAACTCATTGAAAGCCGAGACTAATTATGGACGGAGAAGCGTCAGAATATAATTTATCGAGGAACACATTAAGAAAATGCTGAAATATACGAACTATATTGATGGAAAGATCATTACAGAAAGATAAATAAAAGGCGAACTTAACATTAAAATGTAATAGTACCATTTAACTCCATTTTGGAGGATCAAGAAAGGATGAAGACGACTCAAAAGACTAAAAAAACTAAAAAAGACTTTAATGCCCAATGTTTCTGTGTTCCCGAATGCGTTTTTATTAATTTAGAACATATTACTGAATTGTAACCTTATTATGAAATATAATACATATTTGTAAACCATACATTTACTATTTTAACACGAGTAAAATTGTTTTAAAATACTTGTAAATGATATAAATATATGCATTTTAACTCCCTGTCTCGTGACAATATTCAACGTTACGTCTCCTCATAGACAAGATATTTTGTATTTAATATTGATTTGTCGTATTTCTGTTCTACTTTTCTAAGATAGGTATTTAATTATTATATAGTGGGGTACGCAACCAATCGAATGGCATATCAAGACGTCAATACCTATTGCCTTACGAACAACAACCGCAAACCATGTAGCGGCGTGTCTCTTCTCTGTTCGAGGAGTTAGGTTAGCCTCCTGCCCGGCATAAGTACAAAGAGGGCTCACAGAGCCTATTAACAGTCGCACTAAGAAGGGGGGGGTCAGCCGCTGACCCCAGGTTACTTAGTTTGCTCGTTCTCGTGTAATTTTGAATTTTTTTATCTAAAAATATATGACTTTTATCCCTGACACTCCCTGAATCTGGTAATATATAATTGATTAAGATTAAATTCTAAACATCGGCGTAAAAAAATAAAATCCTCGGAGAGGCGCTCCAAGTTAATATTGTACGCTAGCGCTGCAGTGAGATGGTATTCCTTTTTGTATGATTTAGGCGGAAAATACTGTAGTTTTGTAACTTATGTGAAAACTGTAGAAGGCCTGGGTGTCAAGTAGTACCTACTAACCAATACAATTCGGAAATAGACTCCGATTGTGACTAATGCTTACTGAATCTTGTTCTTGTGTTTTTGCACAGAAAAAATACATATATTTTACTGCTATGGTGCATATTAGGTATTTCACCATGAGTAGAAAATACTTGACAGATAAGGAGCTAGAAGAAGCTCTTTATAATGATGACTTATACATGGACGATGTAA
>JABXWE010003306.1:0-79905 GCA_014611495.1 Limonius californicus | reverse complement strand
ACCTTCTAAATTTCAATAATATAACGTGATTTCTGCTATAGAAAACAACTAAATGCAAGCATTTAGTACAGTTTTATACGAAAAACGACGTGTCTTGAGCTAAAAATAACATTAAAATACCAATAATTTAGAAACAGCGCTGGGTAAATATGCCGCGATCAAGAATAGCGCCGCGTATTAAAAACGGAGCTTAAAGAAGCGCCGCGTAAAACTGGTTTCTTCAAAAATAGCACTGCGTATAAATAGCTCCAAGTAAAAAGAGCCCCGGATAAAAATAGCGCCTTTCAAAAATTGCACTGGGTAAACATGTTTCCATAGGAAGCAGCCCCTACAAGAAGCGTCGGTAGAAATAGCTGCATAACACCAGCATCGGGTTAAAATAGCGCCGCGTAACAATAGAGCCTCGTAAAATTAACGCAAGAAAAAATGGTAACGCCTATAGATAGCTCAAGAAAAAATAGAGCCGACTATAAGTAGCATACCGCAGAAACAGCGCCGGGTAAAAACATCCCGGGTTGAAATTACGCTGCATAAAAATAAGTAATGGAAAAACAGACCCTATAAACTCTAAAGTTAGCACAAGGTAAACACGTTTCCATAGAAAATAAAGAAGCGTCGGTAAAAATAGCGCTGCATTAAACCAACAACAGGTTAAATTTTCTCCGCATAACAATAGCGCCTCGTAGAAACAGCACAGGGTACAAATAGTCATGCCTGAAAATAGCTCCAACACAAATACAGCCAAGTATAAATAGAACCGCGCAGAAACGGCGCCGGATAATAATCGCAGTAAAAATAGCTCCTGGTCGAAACAGACCATATTAGAGATATCGCAACATAAATATGTAGAAAGCAACGCCGGTAAATAGCGCATAGCGCTGCATAAAACTAACACCGAGTTACTACAATAGCACCGAGTAGCAATAGTGCCGCGTAATACAGCGCAGCGTAAAAATAGCCACGCCTAAAAATAGCACCGACATAAACAGCGCCAAGTATAAATAGCGCCACGCAGAAATATTGTCGGATGAAAGGGTAAAAATAACTACTGGTAGAAACAGCCCTTGACAAAAATAGTGCCTATTAAAGTTAGCGCAAGGTAAACACGTCTCTATTAAAATTAGCGCCTACAAGAAGCGTCGGTAAAATAACGCTGCATAAAACCAACACCAGGTTAGGATATCGCCTCGTAGCGCTACTGGTAGCAACAGCCCCTGAGCAAAATAGCGCCAATTAAAGTTAGTGCGGGCTAAACATGTTTCCTTAGAAAATAGCGCTTACAAGAAACACCGTAAAAATAACACATAACGCTGCATAAAACTAACACCGAGTTAAAATAGCGCCGAGCAACAACAGTGCCACGTTATGCAGCGAAGAGTAAAAATAGCCACACCTAAAAATACATCCAACACAAACAGCGCTGAGTATAAATAGCGCTATGCAGAAATAGCGCCCAATGAAAGCAGCGCCGGATAAAAATTACAACTGGTAAAAATAACTACTGGTAGAAACAGCCCTTGACCAAAATAGCGCCTATTAAAGCTAGCGCAAGTAAACACGTCTCTATTAAAATTACCGCCCACAAGAAGCGCCGGTAAAATAGCGCTGCATAAAAGCAACACCAGGTTAGGATAGCGCCTCGCAGATACAGCGTGGTGTAAAAATAGCCTCACCTAAAAATAGCTCCAACACAAATAGAGCCGGGTATAAATATAGCCACGCAGATACAGCGCCAGGTAATAATTACGCCGCGTAAGAATAGCTACTGGTAGGAACAGCCCCTGGCAAAATTAGCGCCCATTAAAGTTTGCAGGCTAAACATGTTTCCATAGAAAATAGCGCTTACAAGAAGCGCCGGTATAAATAGCCACGCCTAAAGAGAGCTCCAACACAAATATAGGCTAATATAAATAGTGTACGCAGAAACAGCACCGAATAAGAACGGCACCTAGTAGAAATCGCACCGCGTCAAAATAACTACTGCTAGAAACAACCCCTGACAACAATAGCGCAGGGTAAACACATTTCCGTCAAAAATAGGGCCTGCAAAAAACGCTGGTGAAAATAGCAGTGCCGGGTTAAAATAGCGCCGCGTATCAATTGCGTCTCGTAAAAACAACGTAGGGTAAAAATAGTCACCTAGCACAAATAGAGCTGAAATACATAACGCCACACATTAACAGCGCCGGGTAGCAACAACGCCGCGTAAAAATTGCACCGCGTAAGAAATAGCTGCCAGTAGAAACAGCCCCTGATAATAATAGTGTATGGTAAACATGTTTTCATAGAAATAGAATAATTCCGGGTAACAATAGAACCTGGTAACACTCAGCGCAGGGTAAAAGTAGCTCCGCAGAATAATAGCGCCACGTAAAATAGCGCTAGATAAAAATAGCTCCTCTTAAAGATAGCAGTACTTAAAAAAGGGTCGAGTTAAAATAGCGCAAGGTAAAAATGTAGCTGTGCAAAACAGAGCCATTAAGAACTCAACCTGGTAAAATTACTGCCAGATAAAAATTTTGTTGCACCTTGATTTCAGATCTGTTTTTTAAAGTAAAACAAATCTTACGAAGGAACAAAGTGGAAACTAAGGTAAGCACAGTTAATATACATTAACAGTGTTAATAATGAAATTTAATATCACAGAACCTTTATACCATACCGCAAACAAATGCAAATTACGTTCTTCTAGATTTTTCTTCATAATGTTTTTTGTGTGGGCGCTACTTTCGATGGCTACATTATTACGTGCTCGCTATTTTTGAGAGCGCTGTTTTTAACGAGCTATTACTAGTGTATTGTATACCCTTTTATAAATGAAACAAATCCGATTGAACCCGCATCGGAAGCAGAGTAAGCATAAGCCACGGTACAAACACATAAGGCCAAAATAATACATTTTTAAAATCTACTCAGCTTCTTAGATTTGTAGAAAATGTATAACAGTGGTTTATCCTATTAACAACTCAACCACTAATACTTGAAGAATTAAAATTTAAATACTTTATACTTTATACTTTACTTTATTTACAAACGTAACTATTGAAGGCGACAAATTCAGCTTCGGTAAGAAAATGTACATCTTCAGGACAACAAATATCTAACGGTTGAACGCTATCACTTTAACACTGTTTGAATGTCTGACAGCTTCGATGTTTGTTTGTCGTCTGATGATAAATGATGTTAGAACAACCAAAAGATATTGCCATATTATGTTATATTAATAATTACATGAGGGAGACTAAATTGTTTTAAGGTCCTGTCGATATTAAGAAAATTATAGTAGGTTTGTAATGTTTTCATTTCAAACGATATAATATTGTTTAATATACGAAATCAATATCAAGGTTTTGAAAATATTTTGCTTTTTCAAGTCCCCGGAATGGAAATGATTAGAAATCTGTCACAACTAAGGCGTTTAGTCAAGGCGTACAGTGGGCAAAATATGGCCTGAGGGCATAGATATATTTAAAAAACCACGTCCCAGATTCCATAGCTTCCTAGAAATGATGTTAATTGTAGACATTGAGGACATCTCAAGGCCTTATTAAAATCCAGGCTCCCATGTTCTACTCGAAACTCTAGTTTTAAATTTAAAAGCACTTTAATAGTTTGGGTACCAATAATTCTTGATAATTAATATAATTATAGCGTTTTTACGTGGCCACCTAGGCCACCTAACCTAACTCCTATGAATTTTTCTTTGGGATTCTTAAACGACATTACATATTAAACAGCACCAATAAAAATTTTTTATTATTGATTTAAGCAGCAATCAGACATTACATCCTTTAAGCTACTGTGCTAACTTAGAAACTATCTGAAGATAGCCCCTTTTCTGTCTTGATGAGGCTTCTCCATCGAGAAAAACCTTTTCCGCCTCACTTAAGGTTCATTGGTCCTTTTCAGTCTTTCGTTCATCCAAAAGTTGCTGAAGGAGAGAATTATCATGCATTCTAGATTTTCATGATGTTTGCTACCTCTTTTTTCAATTACTTCTTAAACGGTTAGTACCTACATTAAGATTTTGGTGGAGTGTCTGATTTGTAATATACCATGGGGCGTTAGTCATTGCTCGGATGATTTTTGATTGTACACGTTGGATAATGTCAATGTTGGATTTACTGGCACAGCCCCACCGTTCTTTTTTTTTTTTTTTAATAATTCCTCTTCCGGATCAGCTATAATAGCTATACACAGAAATGTTCACATTGATTACACTTTTCACAATATTAACGTAGAGAGGTCAGCTCCATTGGAGATCCTCAATTGCTGAGTTCCTCATCATCAGACGAGAGCAGGTCTTGGGGCAGTTTACGCTTTAAGCGTTTGTGAATTCCTTTTTGACCTAGTGAATAACTCACAGCACCTGGGCACTCTTTTAGTTTATTATTAAATGTTAAAACGCACTTCTTAATAAATGTTTGTATAGGAGGTATTTTCAGTTCGTTGTGTAGCTGGTTGTTACGGACGAACCAAGGGGCATTTGTTATAATTCGAAGAACTTTATTTTGGAATGCTTGTAACTTTTTAATTGTAGAGTTTGGAGCAGCTCCCCATACTGTGCAGGCGTATGTCATTGTTGGCCTTAGAAGGGATGTGTATATGAGGAGGGCGCATTCATGTTTTAACGGGGAATTTCGATTAATTATGGGGTATAGTTGACTAAGTCTCGAATGGCACTCGTTTAGTTTTTTGTTTATATGTAATTTCCACGTCAATCGCTTGTCTAAGTACACTCCTAAATATTTGACACCCTGGTCCGCGGGGTTCCAAGGGATGGATTCGTTATTTATCACGATAGTTGGTGGTAGAGCAGGGAATCTTAGAGTGAAGGTTTTGGCTTCACATTTAGTGGGGTTAATAGAAATATTCCATTTTTGCAACCATTCATCCAGTTCGTCCATGCTGGATTGGAGACGATGTGCAGCGGTATTTATGTTTTCATTCTGCGTGATAATGACAGTATCGTCTGCATACATTGCGATAGACGAATTATGCATTTGAGGAATGTCGTACATGAAAATATTATATAGGATAGGTCCCAATATTGAGCCTTGAGGAATTCCAGCTGAAATATTTTTTACGGTTGATAAAGTGGCATTTACCCTAACTTGAAATCTCCTGTTTTCAAGAAATGATTTCAGGATTAGGATCAAGTAGTTTGGTAGGTTTATAATCATTATTTTGTAAATCAGTCCCAGTGTCCATACTGTGTCAAATGCTTTGGCAATGTCAATGAAGGCAGCTACTGTATGATGTTTAGATTCAAAGCCTCTCTCAATTATTTCTGCGATTCTTGTAAGTTGATGGTTTGTCGAGTGTTTAGTTCTGAATCCGAATTGGAAAGAAGGGATTGTGTTCTTAGTGTTAAGTTCAGAATTTAATCTAGCCGAAATACATTTTTCAAGGAGTTTAGAGAATGTTGTTAGGAGGCTAATGGGCCTGTAATTGGTAGGATAGAGTGGACTCTTTCCTGGTTTGTTAAACATTATTATTTGTGCATTTTTCCAATACACCGGAAAGTAACCTGTTCTGAGACAACCATTAAATATTGCGGTTAGATAGCACGTAGATTTTCTTGAAAAATGTTTAAGTACAATGTTTGGAATTCGATCAGGTCCAGGAGCTTTCTTATTAGGCAGATTATTAATATATTTGGCTATTTCAGTTGGCGTAATTGCTTCTATAATTCCTACTGAGCGTGGTGTGTTTTCTGCAATATGATTCTTAATGTGCTGGGTTGTATTCATATTATCATGGCGAACTGTAGTTGTGAAAATTTTTTCTAGATAGCTTGCGAAATGTTCAGCTTTTTCTTCGTCTGTGGTGAGTATGGTATCATTATTTTTTAATGATGTTGGAGTGGGCGCTTTTTTAAGTATTCGTCTTGTTGCTTGCTACATCGAGGGATCCTTGGGTTGTAGCTCATCTATGTATCTCCTATATGTGTTGATTCGGTGAGTGTCGAGGGCCAGTTTGACTTGTCGATTTAATTGGTTTAATAATTGTTTTTGGTGCGGCTCTCTCCATCTCTGCCAGTTTCTTCTGATTCTGTTTTTTTCTTGGATTAGATTTAGTATTTCTATGGGGGAGCCCCACCGTTCTATCCCATAGGTCCATGTGGACACAATTACGGCTTTATATATCAAGGTCTTACTTCCTAGTGACATTTTTGAACTTCTATTAAGTAACCAATACAGATCTCTCATTTTTATTTCAATCTGTTTTCGTTTCTTCTTTATGTGTTCCCTCCACGTCAAGTTCCTGTCTAGATGGATTCCTAGGTACTTTACACTTGATGTCCTTGGGATTTCTATATTGTTGATGAAAACTGGCGGATATTGTTGTTTTCTTATAGTAAATGTAAGGTGTAGAGATTCAGTTTCATTAATTCTGATTTTCCATTTTTGAGCCATTCTTCTAACTAGAAGAGATGTTCCTGAAGGTTCGAACCAGGTCTTCGTGGATTGTCAAGAGGGCCATGGCATCTGCAAATATTCCCGTTAAAGTAGAGTCAGTGGTTGGTAGAGCAGATGTATAGATCAGGTACAGCATTGGCCGCAGAGCACTGGCCTGTCGTACTCCAGATTTGATGGATGGATTGGAATTCAGAAGTTGCTTCAGTTACTCATGTTCTGAACTGTCTATTCTCCAGATACGATTTTAGTAAGGTATAGAACGTGTTAATGGCCAAACGAGCTTTTCGTCGACCCGCAACAGGATAGGTGGAAAAAGGCCAGCAGCTTAGCTCAGAAGAGTAGGGGGAGTTCACGAAAATCGCTTACGAGATGAAATCTTCCTAGTTGTGTACATAGTAAGTCAAAATTAGTGAGCGCCACCTACCAAATACAGCTGATTGTAGGTTCTCGTGGAAGGCCGAGAAGCCAGCAGCTTACGGGAATCGGACTCACCTTTATTGTGCCTCCTCCTATATATCTGAAGCTTGCAAAATTCATACAGAACCAAATACAAATACAAAATAATAAAATATATACTGAATTTTAAAAAAACATATAATGAAATAATTGGCCATACAAAAGAATAACAGCAAAAGGTGATTTTAATAACTCTATTTTACAGATAGTCAAATTGAGCGCTCAAGCAAAGGGACTCGCCGCCACTGGCGCGCAAAATGGTCCAAACGACTACGGGGCCAGCGGCGTCAGAGCTCACATAAATAACACAATAAGATATAATTAACCTTTACACTTAGCAATACAAAAAAACTATCTGCGACTGAAGGTCACTCTTGTTACAAACAACAGAAAGATTCAGTTACTTGGAATTTTGCAAGTTTGCGCGTAAAAAAGGGTTTCTTTTTCACTACACAAAAAAACTGGTACTTTCTTCGCAACAAAAAATAGTTTCTTTACTTTGATTTGTAGTAACGAAGCGGAGACAGGTACAATTTGGTTTACAAGATGCGGGAACCGTCTGGGGATATTGTCAGATCCGGGCAAAAAAAGGTCGACGTTCTTCGGGAAAATTCCGAGACGAAATATTTGCTGCACAACCCTAGTAGTTTGTAACAGCAACAGCACTACCAAAGGGACAGGAAATGGGCTCCACATTCGCAATTAATTGCCTTTTTTTTGGGTTATAATCCTAACGTACTTCTATGAATCCGACACTTGTCGTTGTTCTGTTTTCACCCCATGGTAAAACAGCGAAACGAAAATAACACAAGGGATACCCATCGAAAAACCCCAAGCCGCCCCTTGCAGCACTCAATTTATTTATGGCCCCCCGATTGATGGAATTTCGAAGACCGGAGTCTGGCGAAGACCTAAGGTCAACTGTAGAGCTAACGCGAAGTGAATCTGCATCTCCCCCAAAAATCTTACAACATATTACGAAATATCATGAAATATTCCAGAACAATTTCGGCACGTGAATTCGCAGAAAGCATCCAGGGCCAGGCGCGAACAAAACAATATTCGGTAATTTCGGCTTACAAAGGGAACTGTCAACATAACTCAATCTTGGAAAAACAAAATAGCGAAAACTGTTATTAACATAAAAATGGCAATTAATAAACGTTTTTAATTCCTATGAAGCGGCAATTAGAGCATGACATTAATTCAAATGGAGCGGCAAATGTTAAATGAACACAACAAAACGAGATTGGAAGACACTGCTTAATTTTGTGTAATAATCCATCGTGCCAGACTTAGTCAAAAGCCTGACTCACATCTAAAAAAACTACCGAACAATATTTTTTTTGTTTCTATAGCCTCATTAATGGCGTCTACTATGCGATGGCACTGTTGGATGGTTGAATGCTCTGAGCGAAAACCAAACTAGCACCAATAAATGTAGACAAATTCTAACATGCCATTATATATGCTATAAATCAATTTATATCTTAAATGCTGCTAGATGTTTACAGAAGTATTATTACCAGATGTCCTTTGTGTTTACATGCAACAAAACCGTGGAGATGTTGAATATCTACTACATGATAAAAATAAATAAATTGCTTATGGGAAACGATTTCGAGAGACTCGAAGGCAGTTCCGCACCCTGCTTTCACTTTAACCCTGTTTGAGGTAGTCGGAGACGTGGCGCGCTAACCCAGGGGGACCGACGGTTTTAGGTATTCTCCGAGGCACCATGGGTTGCAGCGAGTGAGCAAAAATTTCGGTCACCCATCCAAGTGTGTACCACGCGGAACTAAACGATGTAATAATAATATTATAAGCCATAAAATTATTTTATTATGTTAATTGTTACTGTATAAGAAGAAAATAGTTTTAAACAGTTGGCATCTATTACGAGTACTTATGAAATTTAGAATCGCTTTGATCTCCATGTTTGATCATTATGTTTGTCAACCTTCTTAATACACAATATATTTAAACAATTACTTGTATTTACGTACATTATTCAAATGCAAATATCACTATAATTAATAATCTTAGATCTACAGTATAAAAATAAAATGCAATGCAATCGTACTAAACTAAAAATTTAAAGTTCCATTTAAAAAATTAAGATTATGATTTTCGTAAATCGGGATTTGACCATAACATTGAACTTACCGATATTGCTTGATTCCTAAACCTATTCCTGTCATGTAACTATATTTTTTCCATAACCAATCATAATGGAGCAAAACAACGCGTCGTGCATTTAGAAACAGTCTGTATGCTTATTATTTGTTTATTTGTAAATAGTTGATAATTATTTAAGATTTATTTAATTATGCAGAATCAAGGAATATAACCAAGCGTTCTACATACAACACGGTGCTTTGGATCGGGATTTCTACGCAGGCGCGTTGACATACATAGTATTTGATACACCGCCGGAAGTGAAACATAAAATGCTTTTAACATTGCTGAATTACTAATTTACGGCCTTATTTCTAATAAATTGTAAACTAAAGTGCTATCGAATAATGTAAACAATATGTTATATGTCATGTTATCTTTCCATATACAGCGACTGCAAGTAACAATATTTTTACAATATTTCTGCGAGGTATTTCCATTATAAATCCCCACGTAACGCTTCAATATGTATTCCCAGTATGTAACGTAAAACAAATGGAGTTTAGATTAGATATTTAGGTGTTGCTGTAGAATTTTAATAAGTAATTAAACCGTATTGCTCAAATTTCGTTCATTCTTTTTAGTCCAATATCAATACTAACAACACAAAACAGATCGAATTGGAAGACTAATAAAAAGTACAGTACGATCGAAAATGATTGAAAGTGGTACTTTATGCTGACTTTTCTTGTCCGCTAATTACTTGATGTGTTCTTGACTTATTTCAGTGGTTTGGAATTATATTACAAATAACGCAAGAAATTTCAAGCTGTTAGGTGAGCTTGTTAATAAAAATGTGCCTACACAAAGGTCTAGAGACTTTCTGTCGTATGACTTATGTTGTGTGAAAATTACAAATTACAAACATTTGTAAGATTGTTGTTTGAAATGTCTTTATGGGCGTCTGAAAAACATTAACCCTACGCTATATATTTTCAAATGTGGGCACGAACTGTTTCGATGTACTTTCATGCACAGTATTCACTATTGTCTTCTGTATCTTTCCAAACTCTTGAACCACTAACATTTTAATGGGTGCATATGAAGTTTTTTTAGCAAGCTTTCTTACATGAACCGTATAAAGAACCTGCAATGTAAATATTCAGTAACTCAGTTACAATAACAATATTATGTTTATAACATGTTTGACAGGACAAACATCATAATAATTTGATGGGACTTGCATCCATCCGTTGTTGAATAACCTGAACAGTGGCTTCCCTAAGCACCGCCGCTGCCTATTTCGTGGTACCGTTGAACAGTACCATGTACGTGCTAACTAAAAATATTGATTGCTCTTGGAACTGATTGAAGCAAGAACGGTAGGAGTGCTGCAAAACACAATTTGGTCGCATTCTTTGGATGGAAACTGGATTTGCAAATGAAATTTATCCTATGTTCTTGTGAATACCACGCTGCTCTACTATGAACCTAAAATGATAAACGTGTAATTCTTTAGTAAAAACAAACCGTTGTGATTTAAATGCTTTATCTAATAAAATAGACAGGTTACAACCTTTTCGTTCCGAAAAAATCTGTTATTACGCTAGGATTACAAAGACAGAAAGGAACACACGAAAAGAAAACAATGAAAATGACAGTTCATAGATAAAATACTTACACTGCTAATAAACTCGGGGGATGTAGGTATTGATAAACAACGGGTCTGTGTGTTGATAATAATAGGATTAAATCGGAGTCACGAGCCCTTCAATCATTTTTGATCGCACTATATGTAAATTCATAGTTGTTAAGAACACTATTTCATCGAATTTGGATAAGGTTTGAATTTAAATGATAATATTTTCATACTACGATCAAATCTGTTGCAAATTAATGTTATTTTTGTATGTAAATGCCAGAATTTTAAATAATTATAACGGCTAAATATTTAATTAGTTTATGTAAGGAATCTAAAAAGGCATAATCTGTTTCATATTACAAATGTAATATAAGTTTCGGATTTTTAAAGGAGTAAAGACCGGATTTAAATCGGACTGTATCTGATACGAATCGAAATCAAGCCACTGCTAAAATATGAGCTTCGGGGTAACATTCTAATCTCAGTTCAGAAGCAAATCGAAATGTATTTGTATCAGATACGGATTATCAACAATCTGAAACTGAATGTAAAAGAGATATAATATTTATGGTACGAAAACGGATCCAATCGTATCTGGGTCCTGTATAAATGAAATCGAAGACGTTTCTAGATCGGCAAATATGTTTCGACAACGTAGTTTTTCCTGATCGGATTTAAAATTGCAAACACATCTTTTCTAAATTTCAGTACCAATATGACTCCAAAGTGTGTTGTGGTAGCTTAGTTGGTAGAGCGCTCGCTTTCTGCGTAAAACGTCGATTCTGGCTTTGGTTCGAAACCTAAGCATTACTATGAAGATTTATAAAAATCTTGTCTGCAACCCACCACACACAATTTCCCAATCCGGTTTGCAAACGTGAGACCTTAATGTTAAAAACTTTCTCTGGAATTTCTGTCGTTCGGATTCGACGTTAAACCGTAGATCCCCCGTGTTCCTACCTTAGCGCTCAAGAGAAGTACGTGGCAGAGAACAGGCCGATGATGTCTCGATGAAAAATGCATTACAATTTATCTTCTTCGAGTGCTTTGTCTCTTACGAGACATAGCGATCTTCCATCCTATGCCTGAGTTGCTTATTTTAAAGTTCCACAGACTTATAGGGTCTACGGCTCCTAACCATGGAAAGTGGAAACACTTGTATATACTTCAGGGTAGACTTACTGGGCAGAATAACTCGCTGGTTTTCCATTTTTTGATTGGGAGAACGGTTGTTAAAAATCCAATGTTACGGTACTGGAAATTGAAATCCAGACCATTAGCGTAGACTCCTTAGCCCCCCACCACCAATTAAATTTTTTAATGAGTTGTATGCATAATGATCGTCAAAATCAGTTTCTAACTTCAATCTATTATTGTTAAGATTAGAGGAAATTGACTTATGTTATATATTGCTATGTTATAGTATCCCGGATTTAGATAATCTAGCTAAGAGTTTATACTTATAACTCTTTTGTGCAGCAAGTCTCTCAGAAATATATTATGGAAGCAAGCATAGGCACGATTTCCGTTTGTTTTGTTCACATCCAATGTGTGATTTTCTTTACAAAGCTGTTTGATGTTGGAGTTTTCAGACCGTAAACCGATTTTGTTTTGGTTTTCACTAATCTGGAGGTTTCGGAAGCATTTGCCAGTCCTATTTGGGCTTCCTTGTATATAAACAACGTAAATTTAAAATTCTGTAATATTTCGGTAAAAATATGTATTTTGGGGAAAGTTGGACTTTTCCTATGTGAAATTGATAGAACTATTTTGTACTAGAGTATGTTAAGAGCACTTTTCAATAATTGTTTTTAATTTAATTTAGTAAAAATAGGCAACTTTTAATACCATTAATATTAGTTTCCTTATCGGAAATTATATTTTAGTTATTTGAAATATCAAATATGCACATATGTGCGGGCATTACGTTAATAAATTCAGATTTTGTGTTTTGTGAAACATAAAAAGTTATTTGAATAATTAAGATATAATTAAGTTTTGCAATTATATCATCTCTTCTGATTGGATAATCAGATATGTTTGTAGTGTCACGTTGCTATGTAACTAGCTCTACAAACTCAAGTTTGCTTACGATTACCTAGCAAATGATTTTAAAAAAGTTGGAGTTTTCGATACTTCCTAAAAATGTCAATTTACGTTAAATATGTTATAACATCAAACAAAGAAGAAGAACGTTTAACACCTTTCAATTTATTTTACCTCGGTGGAACTTATAATTAAACTTCGACTGTAACTATTGGAAAATTAAACATTGACCTTTCATAAAACAAGCTTTAATCTGATTTTGTAGAAGAGGTTACAATCTGCCAAGCGCTGGGGTTCATAAACTAAACCATTTTTTCGAACATTCATATCGACATACAAAATGAAATAAACGTCTTAAGCTTGCTACTTACCTGCGAGATAATATAACGGTGAGGGGATGGTTAATTTCCAAGGAATTTTCCGATGGAGATATAAGAATGTGTTCAATCTTTCTAAAGGACAAGAAGAAGTTCCCTGAACGGGAATTCCACCAACATTAAAAGCAATTGAGCAAGTATTACAGTGTCAAGGTTAACTCATTCGAAAAGTATCTTGATTGTTTAAACTTTGATAATTTAATAATAATTTGATTTAATAATAATTAAACTTCGTCAGTAATTATTGGAAAATTTAAACATTGGCCTGTCATAAAACAAGTTTTAATCTGATTTTGTAGAAGAGGTTACAATCTGCCAAGCACTGGGGTTCATAAACTAAACCATTTTTTTGAACATTTATATCGACATACAAACTGAAATAAACGTCTTAAGCTTGCTACTTACCTGCGAGATAATATAACGGCGAGGGGATGATTAATTTGCCAAGGAATTCTCCGATGGAGCTATGAGAATGTGTTCAATCTTTCTAAAGGACAAGAAGAAGTTCCCTGAACGGGAATTCCACCAACATTAAAAGCAATTGAGCAAGTATTACAGTGTCAAGGTTACCTCATTCGAAAAGTATCTTGATTGTTTAAACTTTGATAATTTAATAATAATTTAATTTAATAATAATTTAATTTAATAATAATTTAATTTAATAGTAATTAAACTTCGTCAGTAATTATTGGAAAATTTAAACATTGACCTGTCATAAAACAAGTGTTTTAATCTGATTTAGTACAAGAGGTTACAATTTGGCAAGAGCCGGGGTTCATAAACTAACCCAATTTTGAACATTCATATCGACATACAAAGTGTAATAAAAGTCTTAAGTTTGCTACTTACCTGCGAGGTAATATAACAGCGAGGAGATTACTAATTTGCTAAGGAATTCTACGATGGAGCTATAAGAATGTGTTCAATCTTTCTAATGGGCAAGGAAAAGTTCCCTGAACGGAAGTTCCACCAACTTTAAAAGCAATTGAGCAAGTATTACAGTGCCAAGGTTGACTCATTCGAAAAGTGTGTTGATTGTTTAAACTTTGATAATTTGTTTCTTTTGTCACTATCATTTACTTGATAAATTGTTTAAATTTAATAGGGAAAGCATAAATTATTTGGTCAATGTTTCTTTAGTTCTATTTATGTCAATGTTTTATTCATAATTCATACTTCAATCTTATATCGTTTGCATTGTGGTTATGACTCAAAGTCAAACGGCGCTACTTTTAAATCACAGCATATCTGGGAGATTAAGCGGATAATTATGTGTTGTGAAGATCGCCCTGGTTGTTGGTTCAGCAATTTATTTGAGCAGTTTAGATATATTTTTATTCATGCAGAGCAGATTATCTTTATTAAGAAAAATTTTACTTTTAGCGCACCAACGTGGTTTATACGTAATAAAAATAAACCATAAACATTTATTTATTCCTTGTCATTAATAATTAATAATAGAGGGTACACAGCGGTATATACATACTAATTATTTATTAATCATATGATATAAAGTGTACATGAAAAACCAAAATTTGTGACTTCAGTTTATATATTACATATTAATATCTAGTAAATCAATCCGCCCGACCGATGCTGCACAATACTTTAACTCCAGAATTGTTGTAGATTCCGTAGGGATTGTTACATCGACTGTATAGTTACAAAGGTTGAATAGCATTATATTTCACCCAATCAAAACTAAAATATCAAAATTTAAAAAGAGCTAAAATTCAACTAAAGTCGAAAAAGAATTCGATACGGTATTTAGAAATCAATAGATATAGACTGTTTAAAGTTGCTGGTAGTTCCATACTGCGTTTTATATAGGTTTTGAATGGAATCTGTATGTAATAAAACTCAGATTGGCTCCTAGGAGCCCAAGACAGTCCAAATTCAATGTTATTAATTTTTCTTTGAAAATCCATGCATGTATTTAAAATTACTCTAAATAATATCTAAGTAATCTTCTAACCAAATCAAAATCCGGTTGAGGAATCGCGTAGAAATCTTAAAATCCGTATTATTTTAAAATAACACTTCCTCTACAATCTTAAACCTGGAGTTAAATTAAATTGGAAAGTTTTGTGGCTTCTTTAACTTTTACTCGGACTGCTTGATTTTATTTTGTTTCGGAAAAACTTCACACTTTTTTATCTATTCTCAGATGAACGCTAGTTTTTCGCTCTTTGTATTTGGCACGGGATCAGCATTTTCAATGTCGCTTCCGCGAAGCTGGATTTACACCGGGTTATTTTATTTTCCCTTCCTTATAAATGACCCTAATTTATTATCGCACCGTGGAACGGTTTTTTAGAGCTGTCTAGAATAACCAACTTTTTTGACTTTGTCAATAACGTTAAGATTGAAGTAGACAAATGGTGCCCCGCTGTTTAACGCCAGCGGGTCTTAATTATCCTAAATTAAGTGAAATATATGAGTTTTTGTGGTGTTTTCACTTAAGCTTTATTATACAGCATGAGCAACAACATTTTTGATATAGACTGATTGTAGAAAACTAATATCTGTATTTCTCCTTAACTTATTTAGAGTAATTATACAGGGTGTTTATTAAACATCGGACAAAAATTCAAGGGGTTATTCCTTGGACTATTCTAAGAATATTTTGTCCTTTGGTGATTTTTAGAAAACCTCTTTGTTTCGAAGATACAGAGAGAAAACATTTAGGCCAATAACAACATTTTATTACCAAAAATTACATGTAAAGTTTCTTAATCTACAAGAACTGTTAGAAATGACTACCTCCAGCTACGATGCAAGAATCCAATCTTCCCCTCATTGACTGCCGAACCCTTTCAAAAACACCAGGGTCGTTTCTTATTGAGTTACACCCAGCAATTATCCGATTTATTAAATCTTCATTATAAACTAATGATTTTAGATGGCCCCATAGGAAATAATCCAGGAAGTCCGGGGATCGAACAGGCCATAAGTGAGGTCCACCTCGACCAATCCAGCGATCTCCGTATGTTACTGTTAAAAACCCACGAGCAACCACACTAAAATGCGCTGGTGCACCATCGTGCATAAACCACATTGCATTTCTTGTTGCCAATGGTACATCCTCCAGAAACTCAGGTAGAGTCTGTTCCAAAAAGTTGCGATACACCTCGCCGGTAGGTCTTCCTGGTAAAAATACCGTTCCAATTAGCCAGTCACCCACAATTTCAACCCAAACATTCAAGGATAGCTAATAATGTTGAAAACGACCTCATGTGGATTTTCTTTAGCCCACACATGGTTATTGTGAAAATTCCTTACTGCATTTCTTGAGAAATTCGCTTCATCGGTAAAAAGAATCAGCGTCAGTAGTTGAGGGATTTGAATCAATGTGTGCAAAAGCCATTGACAAAATGCAATACGTGGAGGAAAATCAACAGGAAGAAGTACCTGAACGCGTTGTATGTGGTGTGGGTACAACAAATAGTCCCTAAGAATTTTCCAAACAGTCCCATTATTTACATTCAAAGTATTTGCAATTTTTCGAGTAGAAGTACCTGGATCTTCCCATATCATGTCCAGCACATTCTCTTATACTTCTACCGTTCTTACTGTCATTGCCCTTCCTGGTCCTCCACTTCGTTTCAATGTGCCTGTTTCATGAAGACGTTGATGAATACTTTGGAAGGTTTTTCTATCAGGAACATTACGGTCAGGAAATCGTTCAATGTACAACCGCCTAGCTTGTAATGAATTGACATCAGCAAGTCCATAAATGAAATGCATGTCAGTCACCTAGGCGTTCGTATAGCGATTCATGATAGAGGACTTCACTAACAAAAGTTTAAGTATTAAAGACAGAAAATACACGTCAAACAGCCAAACGTCAATCAGTCTCAACAAATTCGACATATACAAAATGATCAATCACGAGACATATTCAAATGAAATCCACGTTTAAACTGATTTTCTTTTCAATGTCTGCACTTGCTAGCTGTTAGTGGATAAAACAGGCGTTCTTAGTAATCGGAATGTTGTTAAAAGAAAACAACGCATTTTTAAAAATTTGTTTTACTCTGTAAGCCCAGTGCAGTACGCCATACTTTTATTTCGGCTACATTAATAATTTGAAAAATATCAAAATGGCTTTGTCAAAAATTTTTCTCGCCCTGTATCTTCGAAACAAAGCGGAATTTAAAAAATCATCAAAGAACAAAATATTCTTAGAATAGTACAGGGAATAACCCCTTGAATTGTTGCCGTATGTTTAATAAACACCCTGTATAATTGCCAGCGAAGTATTGTTTAGTTGTTATAACTATTTATTACTAGAACATACAATATACAAGGTCGGATAATTTATCCACATACAGTACTCATGAAAATAAACAGAGAAGTCTTAAACAACATACGTCCGCAAGCCAACGGTTTCAGATATAGAAATGATTTTGGCTTTTGTAACCGCGTCTGAATTAAAATCAGGAGATCTAGGTGGCCCTGTAATTAGACCACTCGTCCTGTATACGAGGGTAGTTCATCGATAATTTTCCCTGATATAGAAGCAGCTGTATTAGGCCTTTGAAACAACTTTATTTCTCAACATAATCCCCTAAAAGGTTAACCCACTTAGTATATCGATGATGCAGAGTTTGCATGCCTTTACTATGACTACTCATTCGCAGCAACCATCACCTCTTCGTCGTCCAAAAAATAAGTTCCGCAAAGATGTTCTTTTAATTTGGGGAATAGGCGAAAGTCTTTGATTGCCAGATCTGGTGAATATGGTGCTTGTTTTAAATTTCAAATTCAGCATTGTGGATAGCAGCTCTTGTGAGTAGGAGCATTGCCTTGTTGGAACAGAACGCCGCGTTTAGATTTTCTACGACTGTTTTTCTTTACAGCCTCACGAACTTTTGGTATGAGCTTTGCATAATAGTTTCCCGTTATTGTGTGACCACGTGGTAAAAACAAGAAGAACTCTCTTAGAGTCCCAAAACACTGTTGCCATTATCTTTCTGGCCGTTGAAATCACGCAAAACGACAGGACCCACGATGTCGTCATTCTATACTCTGCCGTTTTGATTCTGGATCAAAGTGATAAACCCAGGTTTCATCTTTCCAAAATCCTTGCAACCCCGTGTTCATTTATCTCAAATTGTTCGCAACAGTGAGAAACCTGACCCGCTTCTGATGAGGTGACAACATTTTCGGAAACCATCGTGAGCAGAGTCTTTCAGACCCAATTCTTCGTGCAAAATTCTCTCAACGATTCCAACGGAAAAGTCACATGTCTCAGCAATATATTTGACCATAATTCTCCGATAATTCAGTAGCATACCATGAACCACATCAATATTTTCTTGAATGACAACATTTTTTGGTGGTCCAGCATGTGGTTCATGTTGACACAACTTTCTGCCTAATTCTAAATCCCAGCACAAATTCTTAATTGCTTATATAACGGGGTGGAATCACCCAGTACTCCGGACATGTCAAAACTGTATTTTATTACAGAGTTGGTCTCAAATATCACATTTCAACAAAATCACCAACACCCCAGTAATATTAAATGTATAACTTTTATAAACAAGAAGATAGGCACCTGTAACTGGGCATACATGAATGCCAATAACTGTCGTTTCGAAAAAATTTTTCATTTATCTATCAATGCTTTCTATGTTAGGAACAATAATTGGTGAAATATCTTCGTATTACCCTTTATAGGTTATAGGTATTCTCCGACATTGATGCAAAATGTGGAAGAACGCCATCGTGCATAAACCACAGATGAACTTTTTTATTTAGGGGCACGTCTTCCAATAGTGGGAGTAAAGTGTTATCCAAGAAATCAAGATACAGTTCACCAGTCACACGGTTTAGTAGAAATACTGGCACTATTAGATGGATTTCCAAAATACCCAGCCAATCATTTAACGAAATTCTGATGTCGTCTGCAGTTGTGACATGTGGTTATCTCATCTTTGGCTTGAAAAACCGTCCAAATTGCCGCAAATTTCTTTCCAAACACCCAAAGGCATATCGTCGTACTGCCAAGTCCACTCCTCTGCATTCTTCCAAAATCAACGTCGCTATTAAAATGTATTACAACGGATTGTTATTACCACAAAAATACATACAAATCAACAACTTTGCACAGAAGTTTTGACAGAATAATAGTTGACATTTTCCTGACCAAAGGACCCTTAATATAAAATAAATACTTTGCATGCCTAAAAAGAGAAGTTAACTTTGCATTTCATGCACATGTGAGAACTATAGCTTAGCGATTTGCTACAAAATTAAGTGATCATACTGTATATAATACCAATTTACAAAACAATATACAGAGTGGATAGGCTCAATATCATTCAAGTATTAAGAAAGTGTTTCTGAGCAGAGACACTAACCCCATCATATCATAATTACACAACAAGGATATGGACTGTCGCCTACCTTATTCAAGATCTATATGGTGTTTTGGAGTTTTCCAGAGGTTCACAACCATACAGTCTCTAATTTTTATGTTATGGACAATCATTGGTGAAACATCCTCGTATTTCTCTTTATAGGTTACAGTTATTCTCCGACGTGCAAAATGTGGAGGAATGCCATAGTGCATAAACCACAGATAAATTCTGTCACATAGGGGCACATCTTCCAATAGTGGTAGTGTAGTGCTATTCAAGAAGTCACGATACAGTTCACAAGCCACACGGTTTAATAGAAATACTGACCCTATTAGATGGTCTTCCAAAATACCCAGCCAATCATTTATTGAAAATCTGATGTCACAGGGTGACGATTTTCGTCTGTCCAAACATGATTATTATACAGATTAATGATACCCTTATTCATAAATATAGCTTCATCGGTAAATAAAATATTGGCAACAAAGTTTTGAATTTTCTGCATCTTTTCGCAGTGTGAATCTAAATAATACAATTCTTTAAACATAATCAGAAGCAGTAAGGGCTTGTACCCACTGGATATGGTACGGGACACAATTGTGTACAGTACGCAAATAATAACTTAAATATTTTGTCATCGCAAATGAATGCAGTTTATTAATTAAACATCAGAATCGCTTCATCTCTGAAACAGTTGGTTTGTAGACATATCTCGATTCGGCCTTTTTTGGGTTTCGTCACCCAGTAAAAATACAGTTTGATTTACTTAACAGGCCTAGGTTGATCCTATACAAGCTTTTCAAGATTTATAATAAATAGTGAAGTTTTCTTCCATATCTAAAAAATAAAATGTATAAATTAAAAATTGTGTAGAGCAACAACTGTTAGCTTAGTTAGTTTTTTTTTTTTTTGGGGAAAGCTCGTACATCCGCATCTGCTTCTTGTGTCCCTTTAATTACCTACTTAATAAATAATTAACACAAAGTAAAATCTAAAACATTATAAATCACTGAATTCTTGAAGCCTAAAAATTAAATTTAATAATATAGCAGTACACAGAAATTCGGTGCCTAAAACATATTTTTACAACGTTTTCCCATTTAATTTTAGCCTAAAACCTTTTGCAGCATATCTTCTATAACTTAATTTTTAAATCTTTGCAAAAGCTTATAATATCTTGGCTTTCAGAAAACATACTTTTATACGAAGGGAGTTTCTTAGCATTTTTTCCTTGCTAAAAATGGGTCTTTAAATTACTTAACAGACCTGGACAGATTCTATATAATTTTTTCAAATTTTTTTAAATGGTGAAGCGCAAGCTGCGTTTAGATGGTTTAGGTATCACTAAGTTGGAGTGTTTACAAATCAAAAATTTTTTACGTTTCTGCTTTTAGATTTAGCCCAAAACTGTTTGTTGCTTATCACCTGCAATCTAACTGTTAAATCTCTGTAAAAGCTTACGACCTTACTGATTTATAATAATAATCAAGGTTGGAACGAAAATAACTCAGTGTGGTTAAACCTATTCGTTGGGCGTCTTTTAAATAAACATGTAAATTATTATCAAGATAACTCAATCTGCTGTGATTCTGATAATAAACAAATCAAACTATAAATTGTCTAACCAACACATAAATCAACTTCATACGCATACAGCGATTGCAGTGGGCTGAACATGTTAACAGAATGGAAGACGTAAGGTTACCAAAGAGAGCACTTAATACCAGAATGCAAGGCAAGAGACCAGCGGGGAAATCACGAAAGCGATGGGAGGAAGAAGTGGCCGAAGATGCACGAAAGTTACTCGATGTCAGAAGCTGGAGGAGAACATCAGCAGATAGGCAGGATTGGAGAAAAAAGGTGAAGGAGGCCAAGGCCCGATACGGGCTGTAGCGCCGTCAAAGAAGAACACATAAATCAAATAAATTTTGAACAAACCTGTATGAAACGATCCTAGGGTCACTGTTATAATTGGAGCAAACTGTGAACGCTTGAGCGCTAGAGAACAACGTAAACACAAAAAGGCAGAGGGAAATAAAAGAAATTCGTACCTTGAGAAATTAGTTTTCAAATATGTATTCAAATCAGAATTATAACTGCTTCCTCATTCAACAAACAAAGTAACTTTCAACAAATAAATTAGAACTCTTTAACCTTTTTCACTAAAGCGTTGATGGAATGTGAATTTCACCTAAGTGAAATTCCTAGGAATGCAGCCACCCGTATATCTACACTAGTATACAAAATTATACAGCTAGCTCGTGTCACGTAAAAATGTTTAATGCATTTAGTGCAGTTTGCAGTAAAACGTTGTTCGTTTAAATTAAAATTTGGGCCAACAAGTAAGTACATTAAGTTAACATTAATTTCTTCAATTCGAATATCTCAAAAATCACATGTAGTTTTCTCTTCGCTAATAATCCGTTAACCATTCGTTATATACTTGTTTATTCCTTTTGATCAAAGTTGCTAGTTCATCATTCCATCATAGTTGGTTTCGTCTCTTCGATTGTTTAATTGTTTCCAAAGCCTCATAGGGCGCAGTATGTATAGCTTTAGCAAAGTTTTTGTTTTCTTCTTCTATGTCTTCGCTCCTGGAAGTCATATTCAATGCTTTGGTTAATCTTCTTTGGTACAAATCTTTAATATTTTCTCGTTGTAGTGATCCAAGGTTATATTCAGTATCGTCTTCTTTTACTGTCATATTTTCAGGGACGTCTTTACTTTTGTCTATATTATTGCATGGCTTGTTGCGTTGTGGAAGTATTTTGGTTGATACTAGATAGTGGTCCGAGCCGTAGTTTGCTCCTCGTTTCACTCTAGTATCTAACACTTTTAGTTGATTCGCCTGTTTTATTATTATGCAATCTAGGATCGCTTTTTGATTCATTGATGGTTTCTCCCATGTATATTGATGCATGTATTTATGTGTATGGAACGTGTTATTCATTCTTAATTCGTGTTGCTTGCATGTGTTGATTAGTCTCTCGCTATTGTTATTGATGCTATTATCTCCATATTGACCTACTACTTCAGCATTATCTCTCGATCCTACCCAGCCATTCATGTCACTTGCTAGTATTAATCTCCGATATTTCCTAGTTTCTTGTAATATTTCATTTAACGTATTATGGAACATGTCCTTTTCGTTGTCCCTCGAGTCCTCAGTTGGTGCATAGGCTGCTATTATGGCACATTCGGTGTTTCTTATTTTTGTTGTTAGTTTAAAATGTCTTTCTGATATAAATTATATATCTTTTATATATTTTCTTGATTAGAACAGCAACTCCTGCTTTGGCACATTCTGATTTAGGAACGCCCGACCATATATGTACGTAATCGTCTATGTTAGTACTTCCTTCTCCTTTCTTGTTTGTTTCCTTAAGGCACACTATATCCATATTTAGTTGTTTTATTTCTGTTATGACCTCTTTAATTTTATTTCCGGTTCCCCTTCCGTTCCAGGTTCCAAGATTCAGTATTCATTTTCTTTGCTTAGTCCTTTTTTCGATGTGGCCGTCCTTTTTCCGAGGCTTCGTGATTGGTTTTTTTGCAATATAGGATTTATACAATTGTAGGAGAGCAGGTTCGACACCTCAACCCCCAACTTAGAGGACTAGGAATACTATATTCGGAGTATACGCTCCCTAGATAGATTGTTGTCCCCAACTTCCCTTTTCTAGTTCTTCCGCCTCTTCGATCGTTGGAAAATATTCCTTTCTTTCATCCTTGGAGGCGTTGACTGTATCCGTTACCCTAGATAGGGACCCCCACAGGGTGCTATCAGCCGGCCATCTGAGCCCAGGGTTTTTTAAACAGGTAGTTACTCCTCTACCCCTCCTCCTTTCTCATACTGGCTTGGGACAGGCCACAGCAGAGTTATCAACCACACCAAACACTGGTTTTCTTTACGTATAAAATACTAAGAAAATGTATTTAGAGATCGTAATATCTTCGAATGTTGTTTTATGTACCTCTTTAGAAACAAATATTATAAGTTCGATACTAGCAGTAAGTGTTGCCACTGAACTATACATGAATAACTAGTAGTATACATATAATTGTAGTAAATAATATAAACTGGCTGTGCTAAGTAGACACATACGTTCTGCTTTCCAAATACAAACCGCATTTTGTTGATCCGGCCAAACGAGCTGTTTCGTCGACAGGCAAGCGGATAGGTGGAAACAGGTCTACAGCGTAACTCAGAGGAGTAGGGGGTTCGCGGAAATCGCTTATGGGAGGAAATCTTACTGGTTGTCTACAGAGTAGGTCAAAATTAGCTGACGCCACCTTCCAAATCACAGCTGATTGCAGGTTCTCGTGGAAGGCCGAGAAGCTGACAGCTTAAGGGAATCGAACTCACCTATATTGTGCCTCCCTCCTGTTTACAAAGCTTGCAAAATTTATGCACACACAAATACAAATACAAAATAATAAAAGATGTAATGAATTTTAAAACACATATAATTAAACGACTGGAAATGACAAAAATACCAAAATGACCGCAATTGGTAATCTAATAGCTCTATATTACATATGGTTAATTTGAACGCTCAAGCGGAGGGACTCGCCGTCGCTGGCGCACGTAAATTGTCCCATCGACTATGTGGCCAGTGGCGTCGGAGCTTACACGAATAGCACAATTTATATACAATTAATCTTTACATTTAGTAATACAGAAAAAGGACAATCGGCGACTGAAGGCGCTTCTTGTTACATAAAAAAGGATTCCATCACTTAGAATTTTGCAAGTTTACGCGTTCTTTTAATTTCACCACGCAAAAAACTAAGTCCTTTACCTTGACTTCCGGTGAAGGCAGGCACAATTCTGGGGTTGTTTTCCAGATGCAGGTACAGACTGAGGTACTTTCCGGTCCGGGAAAAAAAGGTAGACGACTTCTTCAGAAAACTTTGGGACGAAACATCCGTTGGTACGTCCCTGGGAATTAGTTTACTTCCACTTTCACGGGTTTAAACGATTGGAACAACGAATCACAACTTTCACGGGTTCAGTTCGCTTGTATCCGAATGAATCGAAAGAACAATTACACTTAATTGCTCTGTATCCAGGGCTAACACTGCTAATCCGAGTTTGTCGAGATTCTCTCTTTGCCTAAGGCAAAACTATGATACGGTAAAACTCGATTTAGCAGAGGAGCCGCGAAGGGACCCGTTATCAGAATAAAAAGGACTTCGTTTCGGTTCAAGAGTCTAGTGCCTACTGCAGTACTTAATTTCATAACGGCCCCCGTAGATGGAATTTGGTTAGACCGGAGTCGGCGAAGATGGAAGGCTGACTGAAGAGCTAAACGCTACGTGAACATGCGTTGGTCAAAAATATTACACCACATGGAGAAATATGATGAAATAGTTCCGCAAAGATCTGAAACGTGAATTCGCAGAAAGCGTCCAGGGTCAGGTGCAGACAAAACATTAATCGGCAAATTCGGCTTACAAAGGGAAACTTCAAGGCTTTGCGGAATTGGCCCCTCATAACTCAATCTTAAAAGAAATATAACGAAAACTGTAATCGACATAAGAAGATGGCAATTAAAATAGAATTTTAATTCCTATGAAGTATGAGTACGACTCTAATCTAGACAGAGTGGCACAATTTAAATGAACATAACAACAATAAACAGAATTTTAAGGACGATCATAAACAATATAAAACATATATAAAAGCAGCTTTTCTATCCCGTAACGTAGATTTCTTTTAACATCGCTATGGAAACACAGAACTTGGTATTTCTCCCAAACAGTGAAATCTCACATACAAAAAACCTTTCCAGTAATGTTATTTTTAAGTACATTTAAAGGAAGGCGAAACTAATCTCCGCACATCCACTCAGTATTTTAAATTCCATAACGAGTGAAGTTTCGTGTTATTTTAAAGATTCTCAAAGCAACTCTTGAGCCTGCAGAGGCAGGGACTTATATTTTCGCTTTCTAACAAGGAAAAGTCATTTGGAATAAAAAGTATTTTGCTTACAAACAACCAATTAAGTTAAAAGCCATACTTAAGGGAGAGAAGCAGAATGTTTGAGAGGCCGTGTAGTGAATGCTGAAAGAACGCAAAATTTTAATGGATTATGCAATTACAGCTACGCAAACTAATGAATTTTGAAAGGCCCGACCGGCGCCGAGGGCTTTATAAATCATCAATAGAAATTCAAAAAATTGTCGCCTTCTAAATGAAAGCGAATTGGGCCAGACTGAAGCGCGAAAAGGGACTCGAATAATGTGAAATTTTGCGGATACAACGTCAATTATCAGCGACATATACACATCAGTGCACGCTTTATAATAAACTGTATTTTCAGAAATGTATGCATACACTGTATGGCAGATAATTAAAATTGATTTTGGCAGCACTGTAGCGTTAAAAAACGTTTAGTACAATGAAAAATACTTTTTATTTAATTTACCACCAACTATGTTGCTAATAATCATTTATCATAGTCATGTGTTAATATCGACTTTAAAACAATGTGTTTTCTATGGAGTATGGATTGGTTTTGTTATTTAATATTAACATAGAAGCTAGTAGAAGTAATAATAGCATGCGAAGATAATTAATAGTACATCATATTAATAAGATTAATTTTCTATAACAAGCATTATGACAAAGCAAATTAAACTTTTGAAGATAACACTGCAGGATGTACAGAATTAAATTAGAGCTTCCGAAAGCCCCCTTGCTGTTTATGGACACCAGTCTTCTATTTAACTACATATCGTTTTGCATGTTTACTAAATTGAATATTTATGGGAAATTACAATAAAACTTTATTCGACGTTTTTTTTGACAATTATGTCGAATTTCTATTGAAATTTTTAAACAAACATTAGTTTAGTTAAATTTATTTAGCAAACTAGTAGCTTTTCGACTTTCCGTTACAGCTATTGGTTTTTGTAGCCCGCTGTCGCTATTTTAAGAAGCTAGAGAAATAACTTTAGTAGCGCTACTTCCCAACTCTCAGAGTTACACGTAAGAAAAGTACCAAAATTTGAATCAATTTAAGAAAAATAACATCGAAATTGATAAAATACAACAAGGTGTCATAATAGTAGTGGGAAAAATGCGAAATATATAACGACAGTAGCTTAAACAGAACAATCTCAAAAATATATAGGGGTGTTGAAAGTTAACGCATTTGACTTCTAAGCTGCTGGTCTGGAGTTCAAGTACCAGTACGGCCATTCTGTCTAGTAAATCTGCTCTGGAGTAGAAGTGTTTACACTCTCCATGGTTCGAAGCATACGTTAAGCTGTGAGTCCTTTATGTCTGTGTTAATTTAAAACGCGCAACACAGGCATGGGAGAGACGATCGCTACGCCTCGTAAGGGACTAAGCACCCGAAGAAACAGATATTAGACCTTCAGACTGAGCTTATCAGAAGCGGAACTACCAATATTCAACTAGCACAATTAGACTACAATGGATGGTAAAGAAAACAAACGTAGAGAACAATATACAGGGTAATTTGAAACATGTGCGAAGAACTTTAACCACGTATAGTTGAGGATATTAAACACTTCACCCACCCAGTATTTTTTTAATTCACATGTTACGGAGATATGGGCCGCATTTACAATTATTCACTTAAATGTAAATAACATTTTTGTTACTTCTCCGATTATGATAAAGTTAACTGTTTTGGAAAGCTAACAGTCCAACCTTAATTTTCAATTAATATACAATTGAGTGTGAAAAGGAGATGAAACCTGACCCAGAGTGTTACGGGCCAATCGAGCTTTTTCGACGACCCGTAACCAGATGGATGGAAACGGCCTACAGCTTAACTCAGATGAGTAGGGGTAGCTCGTGAAAATCGCTTATGGGAGAAAATTTTTAATTTTGTACAGGGCGAGTCAAAATAAGTGGGCGCCACCTTTCAAATCCAGCTGGTTGTAGGTCCTCGTGGAAGGCCGAGAAGCCAACAGCTTACCGGAATGGAACTTACCTTTATTGTGCCTCCTCCTATATATTTAGAGCTTGCAAAATTTTTACACAAACAAATACAGAGTACACAAAAATAAAAGAGGCAATAACTTTTAAAACACATATAATGAAATTATTGGTATGGCTATACAAAAAGAAAAGACAGGAAATGGCATTTTTATACATTTTATGGCATTTATAACTATTTGAACGTCCAAAAAACACAAAACTCGCCGCCGTTGACGCACAATATTTATTATATTTAATGAATCTGTGTGGCCAATGACATAGAGTTTACAGGAAAAATTCAGTATTAATAACTTTTACAATCAACAATAAATAAATGGCGATTGAAGATCGCTTTTAGGTTGCATAAAACAAACAAGTCCAATATCGTGGAATTTTGCAAGTTTGCGTGAGGAAATAAAAAAGGGGTTCTTTTTACACTGCACAACAAAAAAACTGGTTCTTTACCTTAAGTTCAGAGAAGGCAGGCACAATTCCCGGAGGGTTGATATCCAAATACAGGAAAATATGTTGAACGACAGGTTGTTAATCGTTGAGCGATAGTAGCAGCAACAGGACCGGTGCTGGGCTTCGAAATTCATCCACCGAACGGCGATTGGCCAATTCACAAAGAATTGCCTTTTGTTTGGGTTACAATCCTAGCGTACTAATATCCGACAATTGTCGATGTGTTATTTTCAACCCCATGGTAAAACAACGAAACGAAAATTACACCAGGTGTACCCGTCGAAAACCCAAGCCGACACTTGCAACACTCGATATATATTTACGGCCCTCCCCTAAAGATGTAATTTTGGGAAGGTCCGGAGTCAAGAAAGGTAGAAGATCGACTGACATAAAAACGCAACGGGAATCTGCACTCTCCCTTAAAAGATTGCACCACATTTCGAAATGTTATGTAAAAGTTCTAGAACGAAAACAGACACGTGCATTCTCGGAAGCGTCCGAGGTCAAGCGCGGGGAAAAAACAAGAGTCTGCAATTTTGACACAAAAGAAACTGTTAACATATCTCAAACTTCGAAAGACAAAACAGAAATGGTAGCCCAAAATAAGACTGCAATTAAAATAACGTTATTAATTCTTACGAAGCGACAAACAAGTTAAGAAATTAATTCATAGAAAGCGGCAAATATGAAACGAGCATAACAAGAGGCGCAAACTTTGATTTAAAAACTTGAAAATTATGTGTGTGTATTTAAAATCGAAATTTTTTATTATGATTGATTGGAGACGGTGGTTTAAACTTAGTGTAAACTTTGGAAAGCCCTTTACCATCACGATATTTAGAACACCTAAGTATACGGCAACTAAGCTGCCAACTTCAGTAGGAATTTGAACTAACTGAAGTAAAAGTAAAAGCTGAGGAATACCTCTGGACATAAATCCGTCGCCAAGCTAACAATTGAAGTCCCAAGACTTGGACTTGGACTTAGTGAAGGACTTATCTAGGTCAACTTTTCGCTTCTTGGTCAGATTTCGTCCATCGTTCACGTTCGATTGTACATTTATAAATTGGAAATTAAAGTTGGACCGTTCGCTTCCCAAAACAATCAAATTTATCACAATCAGCCAAGAAACAGAAAAGTTATTTACATTTCCTAACCCTTACACATCTCTCAATTTTCTCATTAGCCCAAACCACGTGATAATAGAAGCTAATCACTAATCAAAAAATCGGTACGGTTACTGAAATAATAAACAATGTACCAAATATTACTTTAATTATTTGTAATTAAGTTATATAGTAAGATTTAATGCTGTTCAAATATCTTGTCAGATAACCATATACTAAATAGAACATGTATGATGATAAATACCAACACATATTGGAAGCAGCTAGAATTAGGTCCTTGTCATTCATTCTACAGTTATTGGGATTTTTACATAAATTACTAGAACTCCGAAATCTTGTACGTTTGTTATTTTCTTTGTCCTACTAATGATAAAATTATAATAACTCCTATCATGAACAATGTGTTCCTCAAACCATACTTTTCAACCCTTGAAATGAGCAAAACTGTATAAATGATATTCTTCGCACCTTATTCTGTGTTAACTGTGTGAAAACTAGAATGGGAATTTTATGCGTTCTAAAATAGTTACTGTTTGATAATAGTTTTCAGCCTAGGAAAGATAAAAAATTTGCTGGTACTAAATGGGGTAAATAGGGTGGGTGTACAAGTTACAGTGCATTATTTACTTTTTGTCCTTCAGACGCAAATTCTTCATGGATCACATACATTAAGACGAATTACAATTAAAGCAACACGAAAAATATTTGGTATTTATTCAAAGTAATCTGCACTTGAAATGTATATAATCAAATGAATTTACTTCATAATCGGTGCAGAATGGGCAGATGCATTGTCATGCAGCAAGAACCAACTACCATTTCCGCGAATCTTCGCATTCAAGAAATATGATGCACTAATCTCTTCATAACTACAACTTACAATGTACCATTTACTGTTTATCCTATAAACACAAATTTTTTATAGATTACACACTGTTTACCGGAAGAAATAATTAACATGGATGTTATTTTAGATTATTGGAAGCGAAATTTTTGGGTCTTGATAAATGGTTTTCCAATTCACTGCATGCTCTGGCATACCCTCTATGGATCGTACTGAAACACCCATGGGTTTAGTGACAACACAGTTATGAAAATTCACATTGTCATCACAAGTCTGCACGAAATTTGCAGACGATGCAACTCATCCATACGATTGTGCAGGACGGACTTTACACTTAAAATAATTAACCGAATCGTTTCCTTAATGATGTTCAAATAATTTTCCATTAAGCGGAGGGTCATTCGTGATAGTTCAGGCAAGTCATGCAACCCAATGTCGAGGTGTCTACGGTCATTTTGAACATCATCACCTGTATATTTTAAACAATTCAAATGAAACAATACGATTTGAAGTATTATCAACGTACACAGTTTTCAACATTTTATACGTTTCTGTTCGAATTTTTTCTTACAGCAAAATTTAATACACACTCGTTACTCCATGATGACTGACAGAAGTACGATGTGCGCGCTATTGTCCTACGCAAAACCTAACAGCTGTTTATTTGCGCTTGACCATCCTCTACGGCAAATCAGTGAAGTATTTTATGCTGCTTTACTTTTGATATAATTTCACTATCACTTTCAGCTATCTGTACTTCTGCGTCAGACTCAAAATGCCGATCTTTTAACGCCTTTTTCAGCAGTCCAAAAATATGGAAATCGCAAGGCGATAGATCCGGGCTATAGGGTAGATGCTCTAAAACCATCCATTTCTTTCGTTGAAGATTTTCTTTTATCACATTAACAGCATGACAGCATTGTCGTGCTGCAGTAAAATAACCCCACGGGTAAGTTTTCCTGGACGTTCACGTCTTATTGCTTCATGAACCTTCAAAGTGTTCAAAGTCATTGTACAGATTTGCACTGACATTTACTCCAGGTTCCTTAACCTCTACCAAGAAGAGTCTTCCATGGTCGAAAAAAAAATGTTAACATCACCTTGCCTGTAGAAGGTTGTGCTTTAAACTTCATCTATGGTGGTGAACTTAAATGTTTCCACTGCAGCGACGATAACTTACTGGATGGTTCGTAGTAATGGCACCAATTTTCGTCACCAGCAACTATTGACAAAAGAATGGCATCGGCATTTTGCCTTTAGTCTGTGAATTGTTGCAGAGATAGGCCCATTTCCAAGCATATTTGTTCATTAGACAAGAGACGAGGAATCCATTGCCAACAAACTTTGCTATAACCCAGATTACGTACAATACTATGGACAGATCCTACACTTGCACCAACAGTTTCTGAAATTTCTCTAATTGAAATTCGGCGATTTTCTCTACTAAGGTCTTCCACATATGCTGTATTGTTTTCTGTTAATGCAGTACACCGTGCACCTGGTCGCGGCTCATCCATAGTCCCCTCTTTTCCATTCTTAGATTTTCGGCACCATTCCTTCCCAGTTGGGTACGCAATACATGCATTTCCATATACTGCTTGCATTCGCATATGAATCTGCAATGGCTGCACATTCTCAGCCTATAAAAATTGTAGGACTGCACGCTGATCAAACTAGGACGGATTTTCAACAACAAACGCCATTTCAAAATCAAAGTTTTCAAAGTCAGAATAAAATTCACATACCAGAAACTTATTAATGTATTGCTTACAAACACTACTAACATTAACAAACGTCATTTGTGTTTATCAATCCAACATAGGCGTTGTAATAGAACAACTACATACATCCATACTTATATATTATGCTAATTATATTGTTCCAGTAAAATTTGTTAGATTTTCCATTTAATATTACACCGACCTGTGACTGCGAAATAGCGAATTAAAACAAGTTATTCAAACATTATGCAACTTCATACACAAACAGCAACTAACTTTCTAAGACCAACTCAAACCAAAATAACGAGGATTGGATACAAACTTTACTGAGCATATAAACTTTGGTAAACGATTGAAAGGCCTAAATAGAAATGTAAGGGAAGAAGCCTTCAAACGGGAGCTTTTAGTTCGCGGTAATATTAAAAAAGGTGGTTGTAGGAAAATAGTAAAAGCCGAGCTTTAAACATGAAAATACGCTTTTAAATAGCATCAAGGCTAACATAAAAGCTTTTAAAGCTGCTCTACTAATATAAAACTTCAAACGGTAAACTCGTCAAAATAAAATGTTTTATATGCAATTTAAAAAGTACTGCAACTTCTAACCTCATATTTCATCGCTTCGAACTTTAGATATTTCATCATTGGGAAAACTTCCACCATCTGATTTAATTATAAGCTCTAACTCTGATGAATCCGATATTTTAAAAGTAGAATATTATTTGTTCTATTCCTGGTGACCACGAGATGAGGTAACAGCATGTACTGTTTTGTTATCAAATCTATTATATAGAAATTTTAAACTAAAATGTAACCACTAAATACGCAACCTTAAGCATTATTTTACCTTATATTTGACTTCCGATTTGGCTGGGATTGTTATCAACTTTTTATATTTAAATACTACTACCTCCGTTTTCTGTAGGGTACGATATACTGCGATGGACTTCCGAATTAATACTAAGGTGCGAAAAATAAAATTTATGCAAGTTAGATAAAAGCCACCATTTTACGATATTGCAACATAATTCTCATAAAATGGCAATATATATACGAATTTTCACTTTGTACAGCGCACAAATACTGAATAAAATATGTAACTTAAACGCAATTTTCATTATTAAATCAGTGTTTTATACCAAATGACCTTCACCTCAATTTAGCAGCCTCCGATATTTGCTATTGCTTAGTGTTTTTACGAACCGCGTGATCTACTCAGTATTACAACATAATTGTGATTCCAGTAATTACTGGCCCGTCGGTGCTAAAACGGTTTGAGTTTAATATATCGGGAAATCGGGATGTCTTGCATTGAAACTGCCATGTTCCCTCAGCTGACGATGTGAATTAAAGAAAACTGCACGCGTCGGCACTCTTGAGATATCTTCTACGATAATCTTGTTGTGCTGCTCAAGCATTTCCATCACACAAACAGTAAACATAATGAATATCTACATATTCTTCATTTGCAAATAACATTGGCATTGCGAATCACTTGTAAATTACGATGGGAATAAGGAAACAAAGAAAAAGCCAGTCCCTTCAGTATCACAGTAATAAACTGACAAGTTACAAAATATAATTTGTTAAAAACGATGTTCAAATGATGTCAAATCAGTATTTCAGAAATCCGTTGAACTAAAACTTTAGCCACATAAATTATGAAATAAACAATAACTCGTTAACGATTACGTTTAGGACCTTTCGACTCTATAAATAAGTTCTGGAATTTATTCTTGAAATATTGCCGGTACGTTTTGGGACACACTGTATAATATTCGTAACTGCTAACTCATCATGTGGGTATTTTGCCCAGCGATATATGCTACATGGAGGCAATTGAAAAAGAAAAGTGATTGTTTTCTTTAAACGACTTTGTTACATTTGTTCAAGCAATATTAATTTCTTAAACTTATTTGTGGAAAGTTTGCAGCGTCTACAAACTATTTATAAACTTTAAGTAACACACAAACTTCCATTTACACATCTCAATCGTATATCTACAATTTGAATAACACTATTCATACGAGATGCGATTAAAAGGTTTCGCGACTACGTCTATACAAGTCAAGAAGGTATTCACTTTCAGTTTGGTCGCCACCCCTTCTAAAGTAGTCTCTATATCACTGTCGACGCTTCTGCTCCCTGGAAGTCAGTTCCTTCAAGTGTGACAAGCACCATCTCTTCCACGGTTTCAGAACGGCAACCTTATGAGTCACTTGAATTTCATCTAAAGGAAAAGGAAGATTTCTTAAAAGACCAAATCTGTTTGTACGGTTACAGTAACACTTATAACTGTAGAAGCATCCGCAGTCTGCAAGACCGAAGAAAGCAAGGGCATTCAGAAGAGTATGTTGGTCATTTTTTGCGACGTTCGCTGGATTGTACAATCTCAATGCACCCTACTGTCAATGGTGAGTTTTACTGTAACGTTGTAAGGTGCCTAAGATGACAATCGGCCCAAACAGCTTCTACTGTGGCAATTTTGTGCTCTATCCCGACAATGCACCTGCTCATACAGCGATCAGAACTTAACGCAATAGTATAATCATCGATCCCCAACACCCTACCTATTAGATTTGTCCTTCTGAGACTTCTCCTCTTCCCCAAGATAAAGTTATAGCTCCTTAGTCGCCGTTTTAAAACCGCGGCAGAGTTCCAGCACGAATCCCATATAGTGCTTGACACACCTGACAAACGCGACTTCTATGATGTATTGCTGCACTAGAAGACTGCTTTAAAGTGACAGCAGCCAAGTTTAAAGTAAGTACGTTTTTTTTTTATATAGATATAGTGTAGGAACTTTCTAATCGCACCTTATACAAAGTCATAACAATATTATAAATACATACTGAGAGTATTTACGATGAAAACTATATTACTTTTCGATGTAGGCCCCTTGCCTAGCGATGCACTTACGCCACCGTTCTGGAAGGTTCAATACCTTCCTGAACGAAGTCTTTGGGTTGCATGCGCATCCACTCCTGATCAGCCTTGATAACGTCGATATTTGACTAAAACCTATTCCCTGCTAAAAGTTATTTTAGTGGGACAAACAAAAAGAATACGGTGAGAGCAAGATAAGGACTGTATACTGTAATCGGAAGAAGGTCCTACAGAAGTTTGTTTATGGTTGCAATTGTTCCTGTGGCGGTAGAAGGGCAAGCATTAACTTATAGAAAGCAAACAGAACTTTGTCTTGTCTTCCGTTTGTTCCTGAAGTGTAGAATAATAATCTGCGTTAATTATACGACGTTCTGTAAGGAAGCCAACAATGAACACCCCTTGAAAATCCCATAACAGTGTTACCATCACTTTAGCAGCTACACACACACACACACATACACATACAGTTTTTGCTGTCTTTGGCTTTAGAGATGTAGTGCATCACTACTTCATACTCAGATTTCATCAGTTATACAACAAAAACGTAAGAGAAAAGCAAGAACCACAAATCAACAACAACTGTATTCTCTAAATAACTGATTTTGAGTGTTTTTTCTGTCTATTAATGCATCAGCAAAACAGTGTCTCAATTACCGCTAATTCTTAATTTTCTTAAAAATTTCTATTATTATGTTTTCCAGACGCATTTTTTAAAAATGCAGGAATAGTCTGATCTTCGAATTACCATAGATCAAAAATAGAAACTACAGAACAAGAGTTTTAAATGTACATAACATACATAGTCAGCTTCAAAGTAAGAACTACCTAATCAATATTTTGCATTAAAAAAGAAATAAGCCTATTGGAAATCTCCAAAATAATGTATTTTCAATTATTACTCATTGCTCATTACTCAACTCGAATGTGCTAAATATTATAATAACAGCTTTGGCGGGTCAACATTCTATCACGAAAACACAGACCTAGTTCCACCCAACACTGATGTTTTGATGGCAGTTATTCATCACTGTCGAAGTCCTTGTACAAACAAGCACTTCATGACGAGAAAGGGCAATATGTATAGAACAATTTCCATTGACAAACTTCACAGCGCTGTCGGCAACTTCAAAGCTTCTGCTCTTATCGGTTTTTACGGTTTGGAGGCGCAAACAATACCGAGTGTTGGTCCTAAAGAAGACAATCACATTGTTTTCTTGAATAAGCAATTTTTTAAAAAGTCTCAAGTTTTCCTTGAAGCTTTACAGAGTGTTGTAGAAGCGACCTGAACTGCTGTATCCCTTCGATTTTAGAAAATTAACACGTCTTTACAAGGACATAATTTAAATCTGATATCTACAGCGAACGAGCATTCAAAAATAAGTACATCGCAAGAAAACGTTGATATTTTCCTGAGTTAAGTTTGTGTTCTCATACTACTATAACCATCAAAATTAAAAGAATCCAATCATTACCCTGTCCATTTTGGAAATAGAATGCCGCAATAAACTTTACTGACATTTTAAATATCCATTCATTTACTTACACTGGAGGTAAACTGTGAAAGAAATCCCCTTTAGTAGACGTATGAAGCTGAACCTAAAAGCTCCCATGCTAGAAGGGGCGGTTTTTGACTTCAGTAATGAAATCAAATACTTAGGAGTTACACTAGACCAGAAGTTCACGTGGAACTCACACATTGATAAACTGCAGAAGAAGGCAGTTCTAGCATCCCTAGCATGCCGTAGGCTGGTAGGAAGAAACTGGGGGCTAAAACCAGCAATGATCCATTGGTCATATGTGGCTACAATTAGACCCACGGTCACCTACGCAGCAGTCGTGTGGTGGCCAAAAACAAAACAGATCACCACTCAGTTACAACTACAGAAGATATAACGTCTCTCCTGTCTGAGTATAACAGATGCAATGAGCACCTGTCTAACTGCAGCAATAGAGACCATGTTAGGACTAACGCCCCTACACCTTCAGGTTCAAAAGGAGGCAACGCTACATGCGCTCACGCTTGCAAGGACAAATAAATTCAAATCAGGAGACCTCATAGGCCACTTAGGTATTCTAAGTCGCACTCAACTAGAGCGAACGGCCTACTCCGTATAGGATTTTATGACAATAAAATACAACTTCGACCAACCTTTTAGAGTGACCATCACAGACCGGGAAATGTGGTTCTCGGGAGGGCCTTCCTTCAGTGTTACACGGATGGTTTGAAGATGGAAGGAGGAGGAACTGGAGCGGGGGTCTACGGACCCAGTTGCCTCATTTCCGAACCCCTCGGTGCCGTAACTACCATCTTCCAGGATAACGTTTATGCCATAAACCTTTGCAGAAAGATAAACCTAAGGAAGGGATATAAAGGTGAAACAATTGACATCCTCTCAGGCAGCCAAGCAGCAATAAAGGCTGTAAAGGCCCCCATTTTTGAGTCGAAACTAGTCTCGGAGTGCCTGAACAACCTCAAACAACTGACAAACAGAAACCACGTTACCTTGTGGTGGGTGCCAGGGCATGAGGGCGTAGCAGGGAACGAAAAGACCGACGAACTCGCAAAACGCGGAGCATCGACGCCATTCACTGAACTTGAGCCACATAAAACAGGTTGTCAAACTGTGGAAGGAACAACAGAAATCCTCATACTGGCAAAATATTCCAGGACAACGTCAGGCAAAATAGTTCATCACTGTTTCGCAAAATAAAGCAAAACTTGCTTTGTCCCTCAACAAGATGTAATTAAAAAGAATTACTGGCCTAGTAACAGGCCACACTACATTAAAATACTATCTTTTTAAGATTGGTAAATCTGAGGACCAAATCTGCCGCTTATGTGGCGAGGTAGCGGAAGCGGCAGAACACATTCTATGCGAATGCAATGCTGCCTGTCGACGAAGACAATAATTTTCGAAAAGGCAACCATGACACCTAACAAAATAAAGGACTCGAAGTCCAGAGACGTTATAAGGTTTATCAACAGTCTACAGCTTCTCTAAGAAAGAAAGGGCTTATAAGTTACAAAAGAACCATTAAGGGTCGAAGTGACGGAAAGCATATAAAGGCCATAGCCTTAACATCCAATAATAATAATAATAATAAACTGTAAAATACGAGGTGTGGTCAATTGAAACCCATCTTAGCTTTATAAATTATTTATTGAAGAATTTACTACGAATAATTACCGTCACAGTTAAGGCACCTATCCCATTGTTTTACTAACCGACGTATACCCTGCTCATAGAGTTCTTGTGGATGCTGATTGATGAGATCTTCCCCAGCTATCTATACTTCTGCGTCAGTTTCAAAATTTCGACTTTTCAACGCCCTTTAATGCGGTCCAAAAATATGTAAATCGCGAGGCGATAGATCCGGGTTATAGGGTGGATGCTCTAAAATCCTCCATTTCTTTCCTTGAAGATTTTCTTTTACCACAGTAGCAACATGAGGCCTAGCATTGTCGTGCAGCAAAATGACCCCATGCGTAAGCTTTCCTGGACGATTCCGTCTTATTGCTTGATGAAGCTTGTTCAAAGTTTCAATGTACAGATTTGCATTGACATTTACTCTAGGTTCCTTAAACTCTATCAAGAAGGATCCTTCATGGTCGAAAAAAAAGTCAACATCATCTTGCCTGCAGATACTTGTGCTTTAAACTTCTTCGGTGGTGGGGAACTTAAGTGTTTCCACTGCATCGGCGATATCTTACTGGATGGCTCGTAGTAATGTCACCAAATTTCGTCACCAGCAACTATTGACAGAAGAAAGTCATCATCATTTTACGTGTAGCCTGTGAGGCGTTGCAGAGATAAGCCCATTTGCAAGCATTTTTGTTTATTAGACAAGAGACAAGGGATCCATTGCGAACAAACTTTGTGTTAACCCAGATTATGAACAATACTATGGACAGATCCTACACTCGCACCAACAATTTCTGAAATTTCTCTAATTGAAATTCAACTATTTTTTCTAATAAGACCATCCACACATGCCAAATTGTTTTCTGTTAATGCACTACACCGGGCACCTGATCGCGGTTCATCCATTGTCCCCTCTTTTCAATTCTTAAATTTTCAACACCATTCCTTCACAGTTCGATACGCGAAACATGCATTTCCATACACTCCTTGCATTCGCGTATGAATCTGCAATGTCTGCACATCCTCAGCGCTTAAAAATTGCAGGACCGAACGCTGATCAAACTCGAATTTTTAACAGTCAGAATCAAATACATATACAGAAACTTATTAATATGTTGCTTGCAAACACTACTAACATTAACAAACGTCATTTGAATTATTGCATTTGTTTTCAAGGCTAAGTTGATCAAAGATGGGTTTCAGTTGAACAAGCCTCGTATATAAAGTTTGCAGGAAATATATCTTAGGATGTGCAACCAAGAAGGCCTTTGAAAAACATTAGAAAACAGTAATTCTCATGAAATACTAAAGCAAAGTATTTATAACACGCTTTTGGAATACTTGCTGTATTTTAGTAGAATGTTTCTGTTCTATCTAAATTCATTGCAAAATTATTAGCATACCTATTAGGAGGTTTGTGGAATTTCCGAATATAAAATGTTAGATAGCAAACAGATTTACCTTGTTTAACAAGGCCGATGCTTAGGAAATTGATCTTGTAGTTATTGCCTTAAAGTCATCGCATAATGTAAAAGAGCACCGTCTTGTTAGAAATGCAACTCCTTCATCATCAAAATACAAATGTCTCTGTTACTACCGGTGGTTTTAAATTCGTTCAGATATACGAGCATCAAGTGTATATTGCAGCACGTATATCTTTTTTAAGAGATTCTGAAGAGCATGATTTTCATTTCATAGTTTATATATTTATAACATACTGTAAATGAACCATTTTAAATTCCATTACCAGTAGAAAGTAGGCGAACCGACTGAGTTGGATTTTAAGCCAGCGCTTCAATGTTTCTGCAAACTTATACGCCAAAAATAACAAACAAAACATTGAGGTAAATGTGAGTACAATAAAGTAACAATGTTGTCAGAACAAACGGATAATAAATACTATTCCACAACTAATATCTCTTAAACTCGTTCTTGGTATCAGTGGGAAACAGATTATCCTCACATTTTTTTATTTACAAAAGTAAAGCCGCTTCAACAACAAAGGCCATTAGCAGCTACACATTACCAATTATCACATATATATATATATATAAATACCTATGCATTAATACTTATATCTTATCAAACAAATTAGCAGCCTTTAGAAATAGTAAGGTACGTTCAACTTCTTCTTTTTGATTTCCAATAGCTATCGCTAAGTTGTCGTTAACTTCATAATGTTGTCGAAATTCCTCATAATTGGCACATTCTGTTATTAAGTGTTTTACTGTTAGAGACGTTTGGCATGTATCACAGGTGGGGGGGTCTTCTCTTTTAAACAAGTATTCGTGTGTGATCCTGGAGTGGCCTATACGAAGTCTAGAGATAACTACTTGGTCATTTCTATTTGGTGGAAGAAACATACGGTCCTTTGTTAACGGTTTAATCTCCTTCAGTTTTGCGTTGCTGTTGGCCCATTGATGCTGCCATAAGTTCTTCATAATTTCTTTAAAGTTATTCTTTAAATCTGTTGACATATAAATAGGTGTCAGATTTTGAGAAGTAGTTCCTTCTTTGGCCAATTTATCAGCTGCTTCATTGCCATCGATGCCGACATGAGAGCATACATAAGCTATAGTTACGGAGTTTGGTACAAATTTTGACAATTGCTGTTTAATTAATTGTACAAGAGGATTAGCAGGGTACAGCTGGTGCAATGCTTGTACTGAACTCAATGAGTCAGTGAAGATAACATAGGTTAAACCTTGATGTTGAACTTGATCATCCAGTGCATAAGTGGTAGCTTGGAAAATAGCATAGAGCTCTCCAGTGAAAACACTGCATACTGTAGGTAGTTTGTATGTTTTCCTAGTATCCGTTGTTACAAAAGCTGCTCCCACACCGTCTTCTGTTTTGGAGGCATCAGTGTAGATAAATTTTGAGTTCGCGTAACACTCGCACATCTCACAATAAGCACTTCGAATGATAGAGGGGTGGGTCTCAGATTTGTGATATTGCGCTAGTTTAGTGTTAAGATTTGGGGGTGCTAGGGACCACGGAGGGATATTAGGAATTTCAAAAGGAGATATCTTTGGCCACTGGAACATAATTTCGGAAGATATTCTATTTATTCGTTCGTATAATGGTGGACGAACATTTTTTTTAGTATTATATATTATTTTAAAACGGTTGCTGAATGTGTTACAGTAGGTTGGATTTTTTGGATTTGACGAAATTGAAGCGGCAAACGCTAAGGTTAATTGCTTTCTTCTAAGAGATAAGGGTTGTTCTCCAGTAAGACTGTGAAGACTTTCTATAGGACTGCTCCTAAAGAGTCCAAATGCTATCCTAAGGGCAGAATTTTGTATGGAATCTACCATTTTGAGATATGATTTCCTAGCTGTCGAATAAATAATCGCACCATAGTCGAGTCTTGACCGTATGAGGCTTTTATATATATGAAGTAAAGTTGTGCTATCTGCGCCCCATTTGTGGTTTGCCAAGGTTTTCATGAGGGCCAATCCTTTACTACTAGAACTTTTAACAGCATTTAAATGGTCTTTCCAGGATAATCTCTGATCAAATACCATTCCAAGGAAAACAATTTTCTCTGCATATTGTAATTTTCTACCATATAATCTGAGGGTTGGTTTAGTAAGTTCCAGCTTTTTGGAGAAGAGAACACATTTCGTCTTTTCTGTAGAAAATTTGTAGCCTGCATTATTAGACCATTTTTCTAGACCATCAATGGATGTTTGTAAAGCTTCTTTTATTACATTAAGGTCTTTGCCTTTGGCATAAATTACAAGGTCGTCAGCGTATAAATTAGCTTTCACTGGTTTTTCAATATTGAGCAACATATCATTAACAGCTATCAAGAACAAGGTAACACTTAGAATAGACCCTTGGGGAGTACCGTTTTGCAAAGGCCTCTTTTGTGATAAAACTCCATTAACCTTTACTTTGAACATTCTATTCTTTATAAAATTTTGTATAAAAGAGAGTATGCGCCCCTGTATGTCCCACTGCATTAAAGTCCTGATAATCCTATTTTGCCAAGTCATCTCATATGCCTTTTCGATGTCGAAGAAAATACCTATAAGTTTCTGATTATTGGCAAACGCTTCCAGTATTTCTGATTCAAGAATGAGAAGATTATCATTTGTTGATCTGTGTTTGCGAAAACCACTTTGGGAAGAGGATATCAGATTGTTCCATTCGAGATGCCACATTAAACGTCTATTTATAATTTTCTCGAGTAGCTTGCACATGGTGCTTGTCAGTGATATAGGCCGATAAGAGTTGACGTCTGTTTTAGGTTTATTAGGTTTCAAAATCGGTAGAATAGTTGCTTCAGACCATGCTGTAGGAAACTGCTGAGACTTCCACATAGTATTATATATTCTTAAGAGGTATTGTTTTCCATTGTTTGGTAGATTCTTGAGAAATATATAAGGGATATTGTCTGGACCTGGACTAGAGTTTTTTACAGAATTTAAGGCATCTTCAAATTCAATAGTTGAGATCGGTAGGTTGAGAGGGTGTTCTTCGTTTGCTGCAAAATTTAATTCTTCATTGTCATACCTTTGTTTCTGTTTTATAAAATTGGGGTTATAGTTACTATCACTGGATGCCTGTTGGAATCTAACTGCTAGTGCTTCCGCAATGTCCTCATTTGATGTTAGTATTTGATCATTTTGTTCCAGTACAGAGATGCGTTGGGTAGTATCTATACCTTTCAATTTTCTTATTTTACTCCAAACTTTAGCTACAGGCGTAGATATGTTTATACTAGCGGTATAGTTCCTCCATGTGTCTCTTTTACTTTTCTTAATAATAAATTTTGCTTTTGCTCGAAGTTGTTTAAAATTTAATAGGTTTTCAGTAGAATTATTTCTTTTTAATTTGTAGAAAGCATTTTTACTTTGTTTAATGGCTTCTTCACACGTTTTGTTCCACCAGGGGGATGGCATACGATTTTTGGGAAATGATATTTTGTGAACTGCTTCTTCAGCTGCATTTATAATAATAGATGTTATATTATCCACCATTTCATTTACATTCTCTTCTGGTTCATCTGCATTTAAGTTACGCTGGACAGTATCGGTAAATTGTTTCCAATTAGCCTTCTTTAAATTCCAGTTTAAATTAACATGGAAATTATATGATTTAATTTCTAGACTGTTAGTTATTTTGATTGGGAAATGGTCACTTCCATATAAATACGAATCTACTTCCCATGAAAAATACGGGGATACATTAGCATCGCACATAGAGAGATCTATGGCTGAAAAATTTCCGTTAAAAGAGTTAAATCTTGTTTGTTCTCCTGAATTTAAAATAGTTAGCCTGGTAGTTTCTATAAACTCTTGTATTATATTTCCTCTTAAATTTGTAATTTGGGAACCCCAAGCGGTGTTGTGAGAATTAAAGTCTCCCATAATAAAGCAAGGAGAAGGTAATTGAGTGTATAAATTATGGAGTTCTTCTACAGTAACATTAACGTTTGGTGGGATATAAATATTACATATTGTTACTTTAATTGGTGGAAATAGAACAGTAATTGCAACCGCTTCCAATTCAGTCGTTAGTAGAATCTCTTGAGACAAATATTCATTTTTAATATATATAGCTACCCCTCCACTGGCTCTTACTTGGTTATTTCTATTTTTGTAGTAACACTTATAGCCCTTAAGTCTATGGAAATCATTGTTCTTAAAGTTGGTTTCCTGGAGGCACAGTAATGATACATACTCCTTTGACATAATTAGTTGTAACTTTTCAAGATGGGTGAAATACCCATTTATGTTCCATTGTAATATGAATTTTAAAATTTATGTTATGTTTATGTTAGTACGTACTCAGTTGGGAAGAGCATGACGCGTCGGTATCTTCACCAAACGCTTGCTCAAACTCTAACTGTTTTTTGATTTTCTTTTGAATTCTTGTACACCGGTATTTTATGCTACGGTGAGTCAGATTCGGGTATACTGCATGTATCATGTCTAATAGTTGGGGTACATCATCTGTATATAATCGAGCGACACTAAGAGGATCAGGAGATCCACTTACGTTGTCCAGAAAGGAACAAATTTGTTGAAAATTTAAAATAAAAGGTGGAGACGCATTTTCAATAAACAGTTGCGCAGGTTTCAGTAATTCTGTTATAGGGGTCAGGCTTTCTGTAGAGTCGTTTAGCTTTTGTTTCTTTGTAACTTTTTTGGGGGTTTCGTTAGGTGACTGAAAGGTAGGCGATTTATTGGGATTTACGCTCGCATGTCGATTATCAGCAGTACCTTCTTCTTCAATAGTTATAGGTTCTATAGAAGAGCTTGCCGTTGAGTAAGCATTTCTTTTAAGACCGTGTTCTGTTGAGTTGTTTTGAAGGAGATTGTCGTGAGAAGTAGAAACAGCAGCTTCTGTAGTAGCATTATTTCTTTGGCTATCTTCAATTGTGTTAGGTAGAGAGGTAACGATATGCTGATTTAGAGCTGGTGCATTTTGATTTGGACACTGATTAGCTATATGTCCAGGAGTTTTGCAAATGAAGCACTTTAGATCATCAAAAGTTAAGAAAATACGATAATTTGTTTCTTCAAATTTTATCATTACGGATGAAGGTAGCTCAACTTCTACGTTAGGCTGGATATATATCTGTCGGCGAAAACTTAAAACATGACCGTATTCATCTCCTGGTATGCCGGCTCTAAGGAAGGACATAGGTGAAGCAGGTTTTAATCCTAGCCCTTTAACTAAATGAATCAAAACCTCGTGGGGGATAGAAGGGCACACGTTGGATAAAATTATCCGTCGCGCTGGAGTTACAAGACGGCGGATTCCAACTTCTTTACCATCAATATTTAATGTGTTGTGATTGTCTATTAAATTGTCTACAGATTGTTTCGTATCGAGATATACACATATGCGGTTGTTCGAAATTCTCGAGGCAAATAAAATGTTTTTCGGTTCAACTATATTGCCAGCTGCGACTATATAATCTTTCAAGGTTGGGCCTTCCACTGCATTGAGGATTATTGCTTGTTCTTTGCTTGGAAAAACATTAGCGGGTGGAAAGTTAATAACTTTTTTGATTTGAACATTTTTGTTTTTTTCTGGTTCTGTAATGTTAAGGGTATTCATTTGTTGAGATTCTAGAAGGCTTCTGTAGTCAGAAGTCTCCATTCTTGAAGGAGTCAGATTATATTAATTATTTATTAATGTATTAACTTGGATTGAGATTATTTGCTGGTAATTTTAACATATTTGTATGTGTTGTTCCCACCTGTGCACAAAACGTGAAACAGGAAAGGAAAAAAGAGGACACAAATTTTAATTAAAAGGAAAAAATAGGCTAGGTTTGGGGAGCACCCCTAAAATTACTCTTACCGAGTTCTCAATAAAGCACTTTAACTATTTAAGTTCAAAACTTGCTTTTAAAACACTAAAAGGTCGGAACTCGCGCGTGCACGTGTACACCAATCGGCCACTCCTCTCAAACTCATCTCCTCACATTTTAATTTTCTGTTTAGTGAGAGTTATTACTTTACAGCCTTCTTACGTGCTTGTCCTCCACCCTAAGGCGAATTAATTGTTTGTAATTTATTAATTTTACATTTTATATTTTAAACTTCAATTGTATTGGTGTACACTAAGTGTTAACAATTATGCTAGTACTGTTCAAGTAGTTCTGTCATGTTTGTTCAAGTTCATTTTATGAACCTCCCGGCTTTGTAAGTATTTAGTCATGTTGTTTTTGAGGTTTTTCCTCTTCCTGTTCTTGTTTTATAGTTGGCTCTGAGGAAGGAAATAAAGTTTTTCCGAAAGCTTAGCTTAATAGCAAAGGGTGGTTTAATTTCTTGCCCTTGGTCGATTACCCCAACAACCAACATCTCAACTTTATATATATATATATATATTGTTACGGGCCAAACGGGCTTTCCGTCGACCCGTAACCGGATAGGTGGGAAACAGCCTAGAGCTTAGCTCAGAGGAGTAGGGGGAGTTTACGGAAATCGCTTACGGGAGGAAATCTTCCTAGTTGTGTACAAAGTGGGTCAAAATTAGTGGGCGCCACCTTCCAAATACAGCTGATTGTAGGCCCTCGTAGAAGGCCGAGACGCCAGCAGCTTACGGGAATCGGACTCACCTTTATTGTGCCTGCCTCCTGTTTATAAAGCTTGCAAAATTCGTACACACCCAAATACAGAATGCACAATAATAAAAGAGGCAGTAAAATTTATCATACATATAATTAGATAATTGGGAATGACAAAAGTACAAAAGAATGACAGCAAATGGTGATTTTATAGTTCCATATTACAAGCTTTTAATTTGAACGTTCAAGACAAGAAAACTCGCCGCCGCTGGCGTACGTCATTTACATTTTCCAAACACCTACGTGGCCAGTGACGCCGGAGCTTACAGGAATGACACAGTATATATAAAAGAATTACTCTACACTTTGTAGTACACAATAAAAGTACAGTCGGCAACTGAAGGTAGCTTCTTGTTACATAAAAAAGGTTCAATCCTTTGAAATTTTGCAAGCTGGCGCGAAAAAGGGTTCTTTCTTCACAGCACAAAAAAACTTAGTTCTTTACCTTGACTATGGAACAGCGAGACGGAGCCAGGCACAATGTCGGAAGTATTTTTCCAGAAGCAAGTCGAGTCTGGGGGTATTTTCGGGCCGGGAAAAGGGTATACGACTCCTTCAGGAAATTTTAGGACGAAACATTGGTTGGTACGCCCCTGGGAATTAGATGATTTCCAACGTTGAGGGCGGCGGGAATTTCAAACTATTGCAACACAAACCACAGCTCTAGCAATCACACTTTCACGGGTTTAATACGCTTATATCCGATCTGAGATCCAAGGAACAATTACACTCAATTGTCCGTACACAAAGCTTTACACTGCTAATTTTTATTGAGATACGACTTGGTTGAGATAATATAGCAATCTACGATGCGATAGAATTCAATATAGCAGGAGCCGCGTTCGGGCCCAAAGATTATTGCCTACTGTACTTTCGTTACGGCCCCCGTACGGGCGACCGGAGTCATCGAGGATGTAAAATTGACTTTTTAATTTCCTAACGGCCCCCGTGGATGGACTCGAGCGGCCGGAGTCAACGAAGATGGAAGACTGACTCATGAACTCTCGTGACGCAAACCTGCATTTCCTCCAAAAGCTGCAACATATTTTGAAATATGGTGAAATGATTCTAGAACAACATGTGTGACTTCCGAGGGTCAACACAGAATCCCAAGAATTGTTTTTGAACGGCAAATCTAGCCTACAAAAGGAAACTTCGAAATTAGTCTACTCATAAGTCAATCTTCAAGAACAACAAAATAACCAAAACTGTTATCAACATACAAACGGCAATTCAAATAACGTTTTTAATTCCTACAAAGAGGCAATTAAAGTACGACATTAATTCAAATGGATCGGCAAAATTTAAATGAATAGTTTTACTGGAAAAAGGCTGACGGTGAGTAGGTCATTAACAACATTGTAATATCGTATTCTGTCCTCTTTGCACCACAACTTCGCGTTTACTGCGTTTCAATATCTGATTTCATTCTCCCAATTTTAAGAGCAGATCGTTTTAGGAAGCTCATACAGTATGATATCATTCTGCTGTTGGAAAAGTTGGCGAATTTTCTGCAAGCAACTGTCGTGAAAAATAGAATTTAGTGAAAACAATATCTACACGATGTTGATTGCAAAACACTCTCACAAGGAAATGAGCTCTTCATAACCTTATGAAAAGATATCACTTGGATTTTTCATAAAGATATCTTAGAAAACTCGCTGGGAAATTGGAGTTTTAGCGCATAAGTTTAAACTTTTTGATTAAAGTGTAAAATATTTGCGAAGGGGCTCCTGATGTTTACAATCAATTGAGATGTCGCAATTTTTAGCACGGACCGTTTGTTCGAGAAAATAATGGACATCGATTTTAGATTTTAAATTTTAAAGCAGTTTTAAGTTGATGTGGTTCAGAGAAAATAGCAACGAAAGTCTGCATAGTAGTTTGAACGTCAATGTTCTAAATTCAATAGGAAATACAAATAATTCATTAATTTTGATCGTTTATAGTTGTAGGCAACGATTAACTATTATCATTATCAATTTGAGTATTCTGAACAAAAACCTATCATGATATAAGTTCGTATATACTCGCATAACTGATCTAGATTGATCACCAACGAATGAACTCTTTTTGGATTATTAGCACACATTTTGATGAAATTAAACAGTTATAGCATTGAAATGTAATCAATCGTATAGTCGGCAATCCACAACAACATCGATCTTGGTGATATGCCTTCAAAGAAAGTGGTTACGAAAATACAACTGTACAGAACTTTATAGAAATCCTACGAATATGTTAGCGCGGAGTTTGATGAACGAGAAGGTTGAGCCGGGCATAAAGCATACAGAATTAATGTATAACGGAGACCAAAAAGAAAGGAAAGGAAGAGGAAAGGCTACAAAATGGAAATACACTAATATATGCGGAAGTTGAACAAAATCAGAGAGCAAGAGAGGGAGTGCGATGCATAGTAAAAAAAGAAATGCATAAATACCTTAACAATTGGGTAGCTATAACAGAAAGAATACCCAAGATAGAAATACAATTAGAAAAAGCATACAAAACAACGATAGTAATAGTCTAAAAGATCTGTTTTGGAAACAATTATCAGAAGTAGTAGAAAATATAAACGGAAGAATAATCACAGTGGGCGACCTAAATGGAAGAATAGGAAAAAAAGATGAAGAAACAGGAGAGTCAATAGGAATACACGGAGAGGAGACAAGAAACAATTAAGGAAGAAAATTAATTGATTTTTGTATAACTAACAACCTAGTGATAACAAACTCGTTCTTCGAACATAAGGATATAGTCGTATCAAAGATGAAAATAGAAATAGAAACAAAAGACAACAAAAAGGCAGTGAAAATTTATCTACAAAAGAAGACAAACATAAGAACGTACAAGCTGAGAGAAGAAGAAATAGCAAATAAATATACAGAAAAGATAGAAAAAGAAATGGGAGAAACAAAGCGAAGGGCAGAAAATCACAATCTAGATCTATAGATATAATTTAAAGAATCTGTAGTAAATACAGCCAAAGTAACCTGCGTAGTAACGAACATCGACAAAACCAAAAAGGAAACACACTGTTGGAACGAGGATATAACAAAGATAAAGAAGAAAAAATGGGAACAATACCTAAGAAGCAAAACCAACGAACACTATGTAGAATATAAAGAACAGAGAACCAGAGCCAAGGAATAGGTGAAGAGATCCAAGCAAAAAGCGTGGGAAGAATATGGCGAGAAGATGGAAGAGGACAATGTAGGTAACCAGAAACTGTTTCATAAAATTCTTAGAAAGAAGAAGAAAAATACGTTACAAACAAGGAAGTTAGATCTTTATCGGAAAAAGTAGACATAACAAAGCGCTGGAAAGAATATTTCGAGGAACTGCTAAGCACGGGACAAACAAACAACCAGGATAAGGAAGAGGAGAACGTGGAAAGGGTGGAGGAAGACAATGAACAAGAAGAAGAATTCAGACCAGAAGAACTAACAGCAGCCATAAAAGTACTCAAGAGAGGTAAAGCCGCAGAACATGATGGAATAACCTCGGAAATGTTGAAACTATTGGGGAATAATGGAATTGAGATGCTATCAATACTGCTGAACAGAATTTCGGGGTAATGCACAATACCAACAGATTGGGAGCCAGGAATAATATTGCCTATACATAAAAAGGGCAACAAGCGAGACTGCAGCAATTATAGAGAGATAACACTCCTAAGCAATGCATGTAAAATATCTAAGAGACTTCAAGACAATAGACTGAAAGCTAAAATAGATATACACATGGAGGAGTCGCAAAGTGGATTTAGAAAGAGGAGTGGAATCCAGGATCACATATTCACAATAAAGCACTTGATAGAAAAACAACACAATAAGGATATATATGTTGCGTTTATTGACCTACAGAAGGCGTTTGATAGTGTACCGCGGAAAATACTCTGGAATAGTCTGAAGAGAAGAGGAGTTGGGCACAGACTGAGGGAAAATATAGCTGGCTTGTACAAAAACACCCGGAATTATGTTAGGACAAACAACGCAGGGAGGAGTTCTGAGCCCAACACTCTTCAACATTATTCTAGATGACATAACAAAAGAAGTTAAATGGCACATGAAGAAGGTTCACGTGGGATACAGATATATGGAACCAATATAGATAACAGAGTGTGTGTTCGTAGACGACCTGATGATACGCGTCAAAAACGCAAAGGAACTACAAGTAAACTTAGAAACATGGAATAGATCACTACAAGCACGCAACCTAAAGATAAATACAGAAAAGACGATAATAATGGTAATCGGAAAGAACAATATACAAACAAAGATCCAACTTAGTGGGAAAGAGATAGAACAAACAGACAGTTTCAAATATCTGGAGGTTACAATACAGAAAGATCGGAAAAACGAAGCCGAAATAAATAATAGAATAGAGAGTGCCAGCAATGTGGACTACACTCTAGGTAATAACTTCATCAGGAAAAAAGAAGTAAATAAAAAGACAAAACTAACAGTATATAACACGAGATTTAGACCAATAGTTGGGGTGTGAAAGCCGGACGCTAACTAAACAACAGGAGAGTAAAATACAAGCTAGCGAAATGAAGTACCTGAGAGGAGTCATGGGAGTAACGAAAAGAGATAGATTAAGAAATGAAGAAATACGGAAAACATTGATTACTTCCATTACTCCCACCTTCCAGCATATAGAAAGATAAACAGTTTCTTAGAAACAGTTCTGCGAATACCTTATATTACTTTTCCATAAAACCACTTGGTGAGTAAATAGTGTGATGCTGATATTTAATGGTTTACCCCTATTTAAAATAATTAATTTTTTAATAATAATCAGCATGGATTGATAATCATCAGCATGGATTGATAATCAATTGTAGTATATCACTATGGTAAGAATTTATGTAGCAGACTGCTCATTTTCTGGCGAAAACGTCGGTTACTGATTCGATTCTACACCATTACCACGCAACAGCAAATCTTATGCTGCAAACACACATAATTCTCCAATTCCCTAATCCGGTTAGCAACCGTGGGATCAAATTCGACGGGAACTATTTCATATCTTATGGTCGTGGAGAAAGTATAGTCTGCTATTCGGTTGGAGTGGAAACTTGATGCTCGTGGTTCCTCACGCTCTCCTTCGGCTCGCGTTTGGAATATTCCCTTACATCGAATTTCCATTCCAACCTCGTTACAGAATATACTATTTCATGATTCCATCTCGGCACTGAGAAGAAGCACGTAGTAAAGAAAAGTCTAGTGTTCAGTAGTAGGACATGAAAGAATGTTTACATTTGATTTTCATGTAGTACATCAGATACCATATCTTAGTTTATCAGAAATACCTTCAAATATTTTGAAGTTGGTGAATATTCTGTCTCCGTATTTTGTAATCTCGATTGCGTGGCACACGAGTCTCTCGCCCATTAAATCGTACCTTAGTGATATGGTCCCAGTGGTAAAACTTAATAAAAAAATATCGACGGTGGGCGTCAATACCGGGGTACCACAAGGTTCCATCAATAGTCCCACACTTTTTTCAATGTTTATTAATGATGTGCCTGGAAGAGGCATCATTAATTTCCTTTATCAGTGATACTAGTCTATCCGCATTGGATTTTAGAAGTAGAAATCTGTTTGAATCACTCAAAAAAATAGTATTATCTAAGATTAATTGAAGATAGTTGCACTATTTTAAAGAAGACTCAGATCTTCTTGCGTGTATATTCAGACACTAAACGAAATTGGAACTTTTAGGTGAATTATATTGCTACCGATTTTCGTACCTTTAACTGCCGTCCTTAATGCTTTGCATTATCTAAACTCTTTTCTATAATCATCCTTAGATTCCGTATATAATCCTGGGTCTATCCTCCTGGTCTGAAAGCTGCTAGCTCTTCACTTAGTCTTACCCTTCTTAACCAGATTTCCAGTAACTTGGCATGTTTTAAATGTTACTGATGATAGACGTAGTATTCGATAATAACCGCAGCTTCTTGGGCTACCTGCTGGGTTAATTCTTTTTTCTAAAAATGTCCCGCCGTTAGCTTACTTTGGTATCTGTCGTTCGATCATATTGTTACCCCTACGGGCTGTAACTGATAAGGAGTCCTTTGTCCTTATCGCCGGTATCACCAGAGAAACAACTACACTTATATAAAATGACTGGATTTATTAATTACTTAATTCTACAAGACTATTACAACTTATCCTAAAACATTATACTAAACTACTTACAAAAATACAAACAGGTACAGCGCCATTGCTAGGTTTGTTATTCAGCGGAACAACGCCAACTGCCAACTATACACTCTCCACTCTCTACCATTTACTATTCACCATTTACTTTTCGCTATCAACTGTTTTCTAATTCAATCTTAAGTGTCCTTTTATAAATTCTCCTTTGCACCCATAAGCGATGACCTGGTTATTACTTAATTTCCCTTATCAAGCGTATTACGTAATCCACATTGCCTAATTTAATATTCTAATGTACTTTGGATTTGCTGAGCAAGATTACGTCACCACTTGCAACATAAATGTGTATGCAAGTAATTGAAATCACATTACAACAGCTATGAAGCAAAAATCATTTCATTTAGAATTTTGGATATTGGGTTCGTAACAATATCTTACGATATTATTAAAAACCGTCACTTCGCAAGATCTACCTTGGTGGTTTCTTGAACATTACATTCAACAAGAAATATTTTTGAAATACATAAAACTGTTTACTCGACTTTAGATTATGTACAATTGCTTACTTGATGAGCCATTTGCAAACATTTTGCTAACGATAATATTAAAGATATTATTATATTAAAATATTTCCTCGCTATTGCTTAAAGTTAATATAAATTGCAATCGTTAAATTAAAGCATTGATATGCATATCAAAGACCAATCAAAAGGTACACCAAATTACAATAGAAATTAGAAAAGGTTTGTTTACCGTGTGTTCTATTTTCACTGACGTTTGTAGAGACGAGTCGAATAATCATTTCCACGTTCGTCTCAGCATGTCTGTGTTATTTCCTGTCTAACACTGTCCTGTTTTTCTAGTCAGGTCTGCAAGGATTGACGGGCAACATCGAGTTCAACGAAGGCAAACGTTCCAACTTCAAACTAGATTTACTGAAATTGAAAAAGGAGGAAATCAGAAAAGTAGGCCATTGGACCCCAGCTGGGGGCATCAATATCACTGACCCCAATGCGTTCTACGAGCGACACGCCCCCAACATTACCCTTGTTGTTATGACCAGAGAGGTAAGAAAAAATTAATGCATTACCATCACGATATGTCCAGCTAATGCGCTTCCTGAGAGATCGCCATATTTTGCTCTTCGATGGCCTTTTCTTGTTCAATTTGCGGAAAGTAGCCGAAGAAGATAATAGACTTTTATGTGACGTTTTCGAAACGAGCTTATTGGTTTTCCGTGAATTGGGAATACAAATATGACGCTTTAATGGCTGGGATTTTTCAACATCGCTTCTTTCCATCCGATTTAAGTAAAAAAGCCGGAAAATAAAAGCAGACATTCGTCCGAGACGCTCCAAATAAGGAAATATAGTCCAAAGGGTTTTCCTCGGCTGCTCCTTGCTTAAAACTGTAATTTGTCGTCGAATAAAGAGGAAGCCATACAATCTGTAAAATATTAACAATCTCCAAAGAACCATTAATCAGCGTTATTCGAGAAACTAAACCTGTCAGCAATAATTAGCTCTCCCAACAATCTGATTTATTATTTTTTCCCTCGCGACTTGATACAAGGGATAAATTGCTTCCTTGTTATTTAACAACGTTTTTAACAATCACTCAATTTACACAATGTTGACGTTTTGATTTATAATCGCGTTCTGCATTCATCGCGCGGCTAGAAAATACGCACGAATTATGCAATTTTACACGCGGAATATGAATTTTCCAGGACCCGCGGAGCTGAGCCCTGGCAGTACCGATAATTAAATTTAAATTTGCATTTTAGTAATAATTCAGTTTCCCTACAGAGGACCTCCTTTAATAATAAACGTCAAAGAAGCTCGCCTTGATAAATCACAAAATCATCGCAAGAATAGGCAATATGTCCCTTGGGGAAGGGCAAGGTCCTTTATTACAACACCTCCTCCTTGGCAATCCGGCCTAAATGGATTTAAAAAGAAAATTTGTTTTCTTTGCGTAAAGGCGAAACGGTAACAAATTTTGCTTTCAGATTTGATTCGAAATTATTAAATGTAAAGTCAAGCGATATTTTTAACATATTTATTTCCTGACTGTTGTAGACAGATCAGCTTTCGAAAATGCGGAAAAGTTAACTCATTTTGCAGCTTTATCACAATAATATACAGGATGACTCGTCTAAGAACATTTTTATTATTTTATAATTGTTTTAAAACACGATTCTCTTAAAATAAAGACATCTTTGAATTTTATCTATTCACATATCAGAAACCTCTTCCATATTTAACTACTATCAATATTCAAATTTATTATTCTTGGAAATATTATCTAATGTGTATAAATAAACAGAAGTATGAGAACTGCAACTTGTAGCAAAAAATTCATTATTAATGTTTGATATTTGGTTAACTCTTTGTTTATATTTTGGTATTTGATTTTTTGCTCAACGTTTCGATTCCTGTATGAACCTTCATCAGCTTCCTCGTGTTACATTATTAGAATCCTTTATTCCGTATTTTAGAACGTCTTAAAATTCCGAAATCCACATCTAAATAGCTCTAAATGTAGTGTTACACAATACACAATAATAAAAGATGTTATAAATTTCAAAACACATATAATTGAACTATTGGAAATGACACAATACAAAAATGACAGCAAGTGGTGATATTATAGTTCAATAGTACAAACAATTATATGAACGTTCAAGAAAAGGATCTCGCCGCCCCTGGCGTACGGTATTTAAATTCTCCACACAACAACAACTACGTGGCCAGTGGCGTCGGAGTTTACAAGAATAACACAATATATAATTGCTTTTTACAACTAGTAGGAAAAGAAAATGACAATTGACAACTGAAGGTCGCTTTTTGTCGCATTAAAGAAAAGGGTTCAATCCCTTGAATTTTGAAAGTTAAACTCGTAAAAGGTTTTCTTCACAACACAAAAACTAGTTCTTCTACCTAGGCTTTCGGTGGATGGGGTAAAGCGAGGCAGGCACAATTTTGGGGTGTTTTCTAAATGCAGGAAAATCTTCAGCCACAATCTGGAGTGTTTTCTGGTCCGGAAAAAAAGTTAGACGATGACCTTCGGGAAACTTTGAACGAGATATTCGCTGCTACGCTCCTGGAGGTTAAATTGCTTCCAACAGGGTTCAGAAGATTAAGAAAACAACAGCTCCAAGAACCACACTTTCACGGATTCTTAATTCGCTTGTATCCGAATAAATCGAAAAAACAATTACACTGGATTGTTCTGCACCAAAGCCAACGCTCTGCTAATATTTTTTTATAATCCGACTCAGTCGAGATTCATTTGTCTAACGTAGAAATTCGATGCGGTAAAACTCAATTAGCAGATGAGCCGTGAAGAAACCCGTTATCAGAACATACGTTGGTCTGTTTCCAAAGTCCAGCGCCTACTGAATCCCCCCACGCCGCAAAACATTTACCCAAGCCTAATCGTTCTAGAACAAAATCGACACGTGAGACTTCCGAAAAATTCTTAAGATGCAATATCTGTAAGGCTGAGGGTTGCTGACAAGGAATTCTAGGAATTTTTTTTGGCCGCCGTTAATAAACATGTCAGGCGTTAGACTAAGTTTCGAAAGTGGTCCTCCATAAATTTAATCCCCAAAAAAAATAGCGAAAACTGTAATCAACATAAGAATAACAATTAAAATAGAAATTTGATTCTTATGGAGCGACAATTAAAGTAAGACTTTAATTCAGATGGAGTGGCACTGTCAAATGAACATAACAGATTTACTTAGAAATAGAAACGTTCCACGAAAATCAAGACCGACAAACCATAGATATATTAACTGTCTCCAAAGTTATTAAATTTTAATACAGCCAACTAAAATCCACTTTGCCAGGTTCAGCCATCAAGGACAGTATTCGACCAGCTACAGTCGAAAGAGATAAACCTACCACCCCCCCGTTTTAAATTATCCTTCACCCTTGAAGATAACACGATGTGCAACAAGAACCTTCCTGGAGTTCGAAGTTACCTTGCCTCGGCAATTGCTCAATTTGGTACAAGGAAAGGGGTATAATACAACAATACACAATAAAACACGACAACATCAAGTTACCAAACTTTAAATTTCGCCCAGTAATAATACTCACGCCTAACACAACCCAACATTAATGACCACAAATATATTTATAGATACACATAAAAAATAATGTTCATGGGTAACAGTACACAATACGGCATATAATATACTCCAAAATTACTTATGAATACTAAAGCATTACATCAGCTCCCAACACGCAAATACAAATCGCGACCAAACCCGCCAAGAATTCAAAGTTTGTGGAGGCCGCGCGAACCAAATCCCCAGATTAAAAATACCTAAATTACGTTATTAAGTACCGACGCACTCGTTAATCAAAATCAAAACTTTTCAGAATATCCTCCCTAATCTAAAAAAAAGATTTGTGAATACTGTCGACCATTTAAGAAACATAAAGAAAATTTCGTTATATAACACAATTCAAGAACAAAGTTTATCTTTGATTGTAACTGAAAACACAGTAATTATAAAACTGAATTATCCAAGCATCAATTTATAGATAAAGAATAATCTTGACAACAACAACTTTCTGGTTGAAATTACAGTTTTCCGAATCCCCTCGTACAACCAGGAATTTACTTAAAAGTTAAATATAATCGGAACGGACATACCTGTAATGCTTGTCAACGCCACTGATAGTTCGAACTGCGATGTATCAGCTGTAATCTGCATGCGGAAGATAAACTCCAATCGCGTCTAAATATCTCCTTTATTTATTGACGAAAGATAACTTCGGCCGTATCGTATTTGCCAAAATACGTAAAACTGGCGAAAACAACTTTCTCAAAGAGATTAGCATAAAATCGGGCTAACTCCCTGGAATTCGTATCACTACTATCGATATCTAATATTCTATAATTGCGGTCTTGAAAAGTAAATTGGAAAACTGTCCATGCCTTAGAACGACTTCTAAAAAATTCAAGAACACGCGCACTTTCTTATGAGAGCTCAAAAATAATGAATGCCACACGGAAATGTCGAATCACCATTTCCTAAATCGGAAATATACGAATGGATGAAACGAAATTCAAACAAGGCCAAAATTGAATTAACCAAAAGCATGAAGTATGTAATCCAAAATGCTATCTTGAAAATTAACTATAAAACAACAAAGAATTTATTATCCTAAAATTAGAACAATAATTTGTATGCAACAGATAAAGATAAATTCAGAAATATATTGTATACAATTCATCGCATATTCATTACTCCTATATACTTATGTTTAAATTTAATACAGTTTCAAGAGGCAATCAGAATTTTATATAAATTACTTGCTTACTCAATTTTGAAATACGAGTACAAATAAGTATACATCTTTCTGAAAATACAGGGTGGACCGAATAAGTTGTCCTCCTATAAAAATGGTTGACGCAACCCAACATACATGTATCACAGCAACTGAGATTATTAAAATATTTATAGTATAGAAATGGATTATTGTTACCTTCTGTGAAGTTGATCTCGTATTGTAGTAATTAGCAGTTTTACTAGTATTAATTCTATTACTATTGAAGAAGAAAGGGACCCATTGGTACAAACGTTCTGCAGCAAAAACTAAACAAGCGGAAAACAACAAAAAATAAATAACAACGTTTCATTTATTTCAGTAAAAGTTCAATATTGTCTCTATCCGCTTCCACGCATTTTCTAATTCGCTTTAAAACGATCTTCGGCTTCGAACAAGCATGTTAGCTGTATTGTTGTATAATTTTCTTAATGTTATGTCGTTATTGCCCCACCGAAGAGGGCCTGGTAATTCCTGGTAAACAGTTAATGAAGGTGTAAATGCAAGTAAAATAAGAGATCCAACTTTACGAATTTCATGTGAAAGTTCATCATTTTCAAATATTAATTTAATTTAGGTGTAAAGATTTATTTACACTTTTTAGTAATAATAATCATTACAAAATATTACACATACTACACTTTATAAACACATAAACGCTATCACTAATATCGCACGTCGCATCAGCTTAGAGGATAATTGCATCGCAATCAGTTAGTAGGTTCGCAAATGCTATAAATCAGTTATAACCCCAAATATGAATAACTGACGCCTAGCTACCAACAACACTATCATCGGTAGACTACCCTGCTGTACGGAACTTTATCATCATGCTATATATTTAAAACCTTTAAACAAGAACTGCTGCAAATTGTAGTTACATTGCTTAAATTATTCCAAAAAAGCGACAAAAATATAAAGAGCCACCGGCCCTTCCTGTTCTAGATTTTAGATTGTACAGTTTTGAAACTTGGTACACTTACTTAGAGGTGTCTAGTGATGAATTATACAAAAGTCCTGATAAATCGGAGGTGAGCTCTAGCGGCAATGACACGCAACGTGGCACTTATTTCAGTTTTTCGCATTTACATATCTAGGAAACTGTTGGTCCTAGCAAAAATATAGTCATACACAAAAATAAAGCCTATAACATTTGTTACAAAAGCGATCCTACTAATTGTTTTTGTATCTATAATAGGTATTTGGCGTTGAAGAAGGGCTTCCTTTTCGACTGCCAAACTAGCGCTGGTTTTCATGCAAAGACTATAACCGCAAACGTTTTTAAGCGTTCACTTGAGCGACAACCTGTAGATCTGGCCGTGGCCGTGTGCTCACCTCCAGCACACAAGTACCCCCACCCCACTCCTATTTCAGAAGTAGTTTTGGTGTCTAAAAATAAGTTACAGCATAATCGATAATACATTTTTTTTATTTCACAGCTTTGAAATGAAATACTTAAACTATTGTTTAATAGGGGCCTCGGTGGAGTAGTGAGGATACGCGCTGCCATCGAGGTCAGAGCGAAATTCGTTGCGATCGGTCGAGGTTTCGGATCTCGACTAGGGCGACCGCATTTCTCCTAGTTAAGTTTAGAGTGTATGCTGCATGCATGGTTAGTATATAAGGGATGCCCGCATCACCCTGAAGTAATGCGCAAGCGGCTCCGGGGGGGGGGGCGGTAGTATTCTAGAGTTTTTGCATGATGAGGATCCTGCTTCTTCCGGTGAAGTAATGGCCGTGACAGGTTGTTGAGATAGTGTCACTGGGTAGGCTTTATCTGGAAGCAGTAAATCCAAATCTTCTTGGTCTTCTTCCTCATCAATTATGATATGCGTGGCATTCAAGCATTCGCCACGGCAAGAATGGCAGATGTTCGTACACCGTAGTGCAGCTTTTCTACACCCATACCTGGGTCCACATCCAGTCTTGCATTTACAAAAACTGAGATTTAGGATTTTGTTACGTGGGAACAGGTCTGCGGTTGTGATGTGAGTGAACTAATTATTTTCCTGCGTCCACCTCCAGGTTTCAGGTGATAATTGGTTTCCCATCCAAAATTGTACTTGGTTGCATGCTCGATAAGAATATTGGTTTGCTGCTCCTTCCGTTGGAGGTAGTGCTGCAATGTCCGGTTTGACATTAGATACTGCTTGCGTGAACAAGTGATACTGATACAAGCTGAGGGATGTCCGTTTAGCAGGTGCTCCGTTCAATTTTAGAAACATTATGTTCCCTACCTCTGCTACAGCCTCATGAGAAGAGATTGGGCTGTTGAAAACATCAGCAATACCTTGTAACTTTGCAGCGTGCTTCCTGAACAAATTGACAGACTTGATTTTACCTTTCCGGTATGACGCTACAGTGGTATTACCTCCACTAAATCGTTGCTTGAATAAACTTTCCTTTCAACGTTGTCATGGCTCGGCTTGACTAACAGTATTTGTCGTTCGAGTGGGGTTAAAGCCATAAGTAGAACCATGAGATCAACATCTTCATCGATTACTGCAACGTTGACATTTTCCTCGGATTTTTCTATAGCGGTTTTAATAGTAATGTACCAGCGTCGTCGGATGCTTCTCCTGGTTTCTAAATGCCACTGAAAAAAAAAGAAAATAAGCCTTGACTCATTCTTTTCGTTGAAAAGAAAATCCACCTGCTTGACGGTTCCTTCATCAAAATATATGTCAACCGACTTCTTCAGCTTGCATCTTCGGCTTTGTTCCGCTCTCTTAGTATTGCACTAGGTGGAGGAGTAACCATCAAACACCGCACTCCAACTTTTGCCCAAATAATGCTTGAGAAGGTACTTGATGTAGCAGTGCCAAATTGTTGAAATTGTTTATCCTTTGGGCTACAATATCTTGCGCAGCGAGGAGCCACCATCTACAACTATATCGAAGTCGGGGAAGTCAATTTCTGCAGTTGACACTTCAAACGCATCATACAGGGCTGATTAGTTTTCCGCATCCCATTTTCGTCAAGCAACGATAACACAAAGGGCGCCAACTCATACTTCATGCATGTCTTCAGGTCTTCATCGGTCTGCTCGCTGATGCTTATCCTTTGGAATATCATCAAAGGGTCACACTGACTAACCAAAAGAAATGTGGAATGAGGGAAGGGCATGACAAAGGAGGGGACGATCGGCCGGTCTATTGTGTTTGTCGAGGTTAGCGAGGGGTCCTAGGGCCTTGCCCTTTCCCTTAAATCCTCAAAAAACTCGCACTACACCTTCAGTTCTCGGTTCGATAAATGTACGAAATAATCTATAACTATTGAAGATACGAAAAAAATGAATAGCATCAAAACTACTTCTGAAATAGAAGTGAGGTGCGGGTAGTTGTGTTTGTCGAGGTTAGCGTGGGGTCCTAGGGCCTTGCCCTTTCCCTTAAATCCTCAAAAAACTCGCACTACACCTTCAGTTCTCGGTTCGATAAATGTACCAAATAATCTATAACTATTGAAGATACGCAAAAAATGAATAGCATCAAAACTACTTCTGAAATAGAAGTGAGGTGCGGGTAGTTGTGTGGTGGAGGTGAACATACGGACGTACACGGCCAGGTCTACAGGCTGCCGCTCAAGCGAACGCTTAAAAACGTTTGCGGTTATAGCATTTGTATGAAAACCAGCGCTAGTTTGGCAGTCGAAAAGGAAGCCCTATCTTCAACGCCAAATTACTCTATACCTGTTACAGATACGAAAAAAAATTCATAGGATCACTTTTGTGAATGTCATAGGCTTTATTTTTGTATATGACTATATTTTTGCTAGGACCAACACTTTCCGAGATAAAAGCGAAAACCCAAAAAAGTAGTAACAAAGAAAACGCAAGTTTTTTTACAGCAGCGATTACCTCGGAATTAGACGAAAATCTATTACCGCCGAGCCATTTTTTCAGGTTTGCAAATGGAGCACGAATTCCCAATTCATGAATTTTGGCCATTGCAATAGCAGATTTCTGGGCAGGTGCGTTATCTTGATGGAAAAGCACTTTCTTCTTTACCAAATGAGGCCGTTTCTCTTTGATTTTGTCGCGAAGTTGTTGCAATAAATTAACATAATACTCGCCACTTATTGTTTTCCCCTTTTCTAGGTAGTCCAGCAAGATAATTCCATGAGAATCCCAAAATACGGTTGGCATAACCTTTCCTGCTGACAAAACCGTTTTTGCCTTCTTTGGTCGCGGAGAACTTTTGTATGTCCATTGTTTGGATTGTTCTTTGGTTTCGGGAGTATAATGGTGGACCCAGGTTTCATGGACGGTTATGAAACGGCGCAAAATATCCTTCGGACTGTTGCGAAAACGTGCCAAAAGGTCTCAAAAAGCACTCAAACGATTTAGTTTTTGCTCCGGTGTGAGCAACCGCGGTACCCAACGCGCCGAGTAATTTTTCATTTCCAATTCTTCCGCTAAAGTTCTGTGCACACTGTCATTTGAGATACCCACTATGTCTGCTATCTCGCGCACTTTTACTTAACGGTCGTCCAAGACGATACGCTGGACTTTTTCAATCATATCCGGGGCAGTAGCAGTTGTTGGACGTCCACTTCTGGGGTCATCATTTGTGCTCACACGACCACGCTTAAATTCGGCAACCCAGTTTTTAACCATTGAAAACGAAGGAGCGGATTCCAATAGTGTTGAATCCAGCTCTGCTTTGATTTCGGTTGGTGTTAAGCCTTTCAAATGAAAGTACTTTATCACTGCTCTCAACTCAGTTTTTTTCATTGTTTAGAAAATTACACGAGACCTTCACTTTGGCGTACTCTCAAAAACAGAGTAATTGACAGATCGCTCTGTACTGTCATATTTAATCTAATAAAGGATAGTTCTACAACATGGTAGAAAAGATTCCTATGAATTCGCTCCATCTCCGTGTTAGGCCACGTAGTTATCGAACAATCCTCGTATAATCCACCACTAAACATATCTAAGTAAGTGTGCCAAGTTTCACAACTGTTGGAATTATTTTTAAGTGATGGCCTTTTTGCCCTTCATTGACTGGATTAATATACCGCTTTTCCCATAACAATGACTATAATAGCGGATTATTACATTAATTTTTAAAACACTATCAATTTTATTGCTCTGCTTCTTTGCTGCTAATACTTCCATTTTAAGTTTTCTCTTTTATTCCTGTAACGACTTTGCCTTACCACGTTTCGTGTTCTCTCTGGACCTTCAAAGGTTTTCAATTTCCTTTCCCGCATAATGTAATAAATTTTCCCCAAAGCACATAAAAGCCTTGTTGAAACATATTTTTATTAATATTTTGTCTGCCCCGAACGTCCTGTCAAGTTCATTCATTTGCCTTTACTGTGGTACACCTCGGTGTTTACAAACACACACAAACTGTATTCTTTGTCTCTCAAAAAACAACTTAAAAGCTAATTGTTTACAAAATAGCTGTCACAAACATGTATTGAAATATTTTCAAACGCTTTGCAGGAGAGGCCCTATGTCATGGTGAAAAAGGACAAGAACTTAACGGGCAACGCCAGATTCGAGGGCTTTTGCATCGACCTGCTAAGACATATCGCGGGACAAGTCGAATTCGACTACGTAATCCGACTTGTTCCCGATCACATGTACGGGGTGTATGACCCGGAAACTAAAGAATGGAACGGAATCGTGAAGGAACTGAAGGAGAAGGTAAGTGAACACATTAACTCGCTAATTAAATCCTAGTAATATATCACAATTAGTTTGAGTGTACGAAATTCGCTACTAAGAGGGTTCGTACATTAATTTCTCAGTTTCATATGTTCGGGTTTTCCAGGTAATTGATTATGCACAGTACTGTAAAGTAATTTCTTACTCGTCTTACTTAATTAAAAGATACTTAAATTACATCAAATATGCTATTTCTGAACGAGTTGGAATATTTCAAAGCGACTAAAAGCCCTATTTATTCTACTGGTATTAGGAAATTTGATTTTATTTTTTTATTTAAAAACTTGTTCTTAAATTAATTGATTGACCACAGATAAATTATCTATTTGTTGAATATTTAGGTCTATATCACAGCTATACAATGGCACTATGGATATTAATATTTATTCAGAATTCTACACGTAGTAGAAAAACGCATACACGAGTTTTAGCAATTTAGTGACCGAACTTCTAAAACAAAGAAGCAAAACACTAAAAATATTTGATATTTTTCGGAATACTTTTCATTTTCGTAGAAGAAACTATTTTCATTTTGGCTGTTACTTTTTTGTTATAATCTCCTACGCGCTGAAACTGTTTTCCTCTAAGAACATTTTTCACTTTAGAAAAGAGAAAGTGGCTGATGATATCATGTCAAGTAAACAGGCTAGATGACTGATCTTAACGCAACTGCGTTTCATGAGAAATTGCTTTTCAATCAGTGCAGAATGGCCAGCTGCATCGTTATGCGACTAAAATTGCGGTGGCACTCGGAATATGCTCTAATATAGTATCTTCATCGCTTTAACGCAAAATACATTATCTACTGTGTGTCGTTCTATCACAAATTCTATTCTAGTTTCGATTCTAGATTCTTGCTAACAGAACCATTTGGGTATTGGTGGCGATTTTCCAATCAGCTGCATGGTCTGGCAGTTTGCTTCAGGATCTTACTAATCATCAATTACGAAAATTTGCATTGTCACCAAAAGTCTGGACGAAGTAACACTACGTAGACGAAGTTTAACAGAACTTCCGCTTTCCCAAATCTTCATGTAAAATTTGATTTCCAACTCATATGTTATTTGAAGAGCCATTCGGCGAACAAATCTGTATTTAGCGATATCAACAGACCCCGATTCCATTCTCACGTTCATCTCGAAATGTTTAAACCATTTATATACAGTAGTACGAGTTGAGATGTTGTCACCATGCAATGTGTTTAAATATTTCATAGCTTTCTCTGGGAGTTTTCAGTAATATTTACTCGTTGCTCTATGGCGACCTACCGAAATGCCATATGCGTTTTCTGAGCAAAAAATGTGAACAGTTAGATCGTCACTTGATTACAATCTATTGATACAACTGCGAATCAATAAATGCTGCTTTACTTTTGGTTGAATTTCACATGAATCCAATGCTGCTGCGTCCTCCTATTCGTCCAGATAATTAATCGAGTTTTCCGTAACATTTGCTCGTTGCTCCATGACGACCTACAGGAACACCATCTATGCACTAGCCTCCAAAGCAAAAAATGTGAGCAGTTTGATCGTCTCTTGATTACCAGCTATTAAAACAACTCCGAACTAATAAATGCTGCTTCTCTTCTGGTTTAGTTTCACATGAATCCAGTGCTGCTGAGTCCTCCTATTCGTCCAGATAATTAATCGACTTTTCCGTAATATTTGCTCCTTGCTCCATGACGACCTACAGAAACACCATCTATGCACTAGCCTCCAAAACAAAAAATGTGAGCAGTTCGAACGTCTTTTGATTACCATCTACCAGGTATGTAAATATGAAACAGGAAACTTTCTATAGAAAATACACGTTTATTTTTAAATGAAATGAAACAAAATATTTTATTCGAAGTATTGCTCATCGCTAGCTATACATTTTTCCCATATATCTGACAATTTGTGGATGCCACGCAAAAAAAACCGTTGCTCTTTTGAGGCAAACCAATCATCGAGTCATTTTCATACATTTTCGTAAGAAGTCGATACAAGTAAGTAGTAACCAGACGGAGCCAAGTCTGGTGAGTAAGCCGTATTTCCCAACTGAACGCCTCAATTGTTTCCTTGACCGGTTTTGCTGTGTGGTATGGTGCATTATCATGAAACAAACTCACTTTGTGTTGCCGTTTTTGATATTCTGGTCGTTTTCACGCAAATCTTGATTTAAATCGATCACTTGTTGTCGGTAGCGTTCAGTATTAACGGTTTCGCCAGGTTGTAGCAGCTCATAATAGATCACAACCCTCTGATCCCACCAAACACAGAGCATTGTGTTCCATCCATAGCGATTTGGCCTTGCAGTCGATGTCGATGGTTAGCCTGGAGTTACCCATAATCTTTTACGCTTAGGATTCTCGAAATATATTCACTTTTCATCGCCAGTCACAATTCGATGGAAAAATGACTTTCTTTTGTACCTGGCGAGCAGCATTTCGCAAGTGGTTTTTCGGTTTTCCTGCTGTCTTTCATTCAATTCATGTGGAACCCATTTTTCCATCTTCTGGATCTTTCCTATGGCTTTCAAACGTATGGAGATGGCTTCTCGGGTCACATTTAATTGTGGTACTTTTGGTTGAATTTCACATGAATCCAGTCTTCCTATTCGTCAAGATAATTAATCGAGTTTTCGTCATATTTGCTCGTTGCTCCATGACGACCTACAGAAACACCATCTATGCACTAGCCTCCAAAGCAAAAAATGTGAGCAGTTCTATCGTCTCTTGATTACCATCTATTGAAACAACTGCGAATCAATAAATACTGCTTTACTTTTGGTTTAATTCCTCATTAATCCAGTGCTGCAGCATCCTCCTATGCATTAAAATAACTAATTATAGAATCTGCGAAACGCCTATTAATTTTTCAGTTAATTTAATATTATTGATGTTAAACTCATTTGTTGTTATTCGAATAGTGATTTGGCGATTTTCTCATACAATTTCGAGGTTGCTGGACGCCCGGTTCTGGAATCATTTTGGACATCGTCACGTATGTCCTTGAATTGTTTAGACTATTCAAACACCCTGTTGAAACTTAAGGTTAAATCACTATACACATTTATCAACAGATAATATAACTTTTACTCTTTGCTTCCTGACGACTGACAGAAACACGATATACACACTAGCGTCCGTCCTGCGCAGCAACTAACAGCTTTCGATATTTGCTTAACCACCCTCTATTGATGCAGCTGTGAACTATTATATACTGTTTTACATTTGGTTTAATTTCACACCAATGCTGCAGCGGCAATCCGGGAATTAAATTGCCAAAACTTGTATATTTAATTTGTGTACCAACAAACATGAATATCTATTAAATATTTTGGTGTATTTCTTTATTTTCTACGCAAAGATGCGTTAAATACTGATCGTTTCAGGTGTTTTATTCAAATTACATTATTGATTAATGCAGTAAGTACTTAATTTAAACCTAGTTATACGGTCATTACATTAGCTGCCGGTTGAGTTTTTGCCTGTCATTATCACTTTCCTATTTACATTTTGCTGTTTTCTTATGGAACACAGTTCTTTTTAGAACTTTTCTGTATAAAAGCTATCAGCACTGCAAAATGTTTTTAAATATTACTAATTTGAGGTTACGTTTCTACCAAAAACCGGTGCGGTTTTCTACTTCTGTGTAGTTCTTTCCAAAAGGCTTGTAAATCTGAGTTTATATTTTTTATGAATCATCATCGCAATTGTAGGTTAGAATTAGGTAGGTTATTTTTTACTAGGGACCTCGGTGGTCTAGTGTCAGAACGCATTGGCCACTCGAGGTCACAGCAAATGCGATCGCTCCATTGGGGCGATCAAATCCCGACTGGGGCGACCGCATTTTCTTAGTTAAGTTTAGGGTGCATGTTGAATGAATGTTTAGTATGTAAGGGAGGCCCGCACCCCCTGAAGTAATGCGAAAGCGGTTCCGAGAGGGGGCGGTAGTACGAATGACTGAGAAAATAAACTGCAGTGTTTTATGATAAACCTAAAAAATCCAAGAAACAGATAATGTGTGCATAATGTTTTGTATTTTGGTTTAGCATTTTGGGTATATTTAAAGAGCGAAAATTAATAGCATTATGCCTTAATATACTTATACATAGACAATGCTGATTGTTAAATTAGGAAAGCAGAATATTTTTATACTACTAATGTTCTAATTAGAAACATAAAAGCAGAAAACTTAGTTTTCCAATATATACTCAGCGACATGGATATCACAACACCAAGAGAGTGTAGGAATTTTTTGACCAAACTTGGCAGAAACGCTTAACTACTAAAAGGTAAAAACTGATTAAAATAATGGGTAGGTCTCCCCCCCCCCCCCTATTGGTTACACACTCCCCACTCTTCGTGGCATCGATTCTGGCAGATGGTCGATTTCCTCTTGAGGTATTGTGACCCAAGCAACCTGTAATTCGTGCTGTAGAGCTTGCAGCGTCTGCGGAGGATGCAGCAAGTTCCTCAGTCTTCTCCCATAATGTCCCAAACATGCTCGATGGGCGAAAGATCGGGAGGTCGGGGTGGCCATGACAAGAGGTTGACATTATCCTCTGCAAATCGTTCCATAGATCGTCTTGCAATATAGGTACGGGCATTATCCTGTTGGAAAAGTGGGTCTTCCAACTGCTGAAAAAATGGAAGAATATAGGGTTCTACCACCTCATCCACATATCGCTGGGCGTTCATATTGCCTCGGATTAATAACAAACGGGACCTACTCCCATAAGTTATAGCTACCCATACCATAATCCGCACAGTTTGGTTCACATGCCTCGTAACAGAAAATTCAACATTGCGACGTTCCCCACGTGTTCGTCTGACCATCATACGGCCATCATGCATCCCCAAACAGAATCGGGATTCATCACTGAACACCACCCTATGCCACTCTAGGTTCCAGTGCAGTTGTAACCTACACCACTCCAAACGTTGCTGTCGGTATTGAGCCGTTAGTGGTAACACAAGATGTGGCCGTTAGTATTGCAAGCCGAAAGCTCTGATCCTGCTGTAAACCGTTCGAAGGGTTACAGAACGACCTTCGTTAGCTAACCATTGATCGGCAATTGGTACTGGTACTGGTACTGGAGAATCGGTCTTTTGTTGCCATAAGTCGAAGATGGCGGTCCTGCGCCTCATTTGTTCTTTTTCGCCCCCCGGTTCCTCTTCTGCGACGTTCCTGACCCTCCCTAGTCCATGCCTGATAGCAGCGCATTATGGTGGATTGGTTCCGGTGAAGACGATTTGCAATTTCTCTCAACGAAAAACCACCTTCGCGCAAACCAACAATACGATCTCTGTCGAATTCGATTAATTGGCGGTAATTTCCACATTGACGCACTTTAGACTTGATCATACCCTTAAAACAAACAATCAAAAGCGAAAACAATAAAGAACTGAACAAAATCTCGCAAAACACACGTGATAAAATTGTTAGAAAAGACTGAAAGAACTGTCAGATAAGCCATTATCACTTGATCCATATGAATGATATTTTAATCATTTGCTACCTTTTAGTGGTTAAACGTTTCTGCCAAGTTTGGTCAAACAATTTCTACCCCTTCTTGGTGTGGCGATTTCCATGTCACTGAGTATAATATCTAATTAATTACACAAAACGGGAGTTTGAAATTAGGGTCATCTTTCAGCAAGACGGGACTCTTTTCTTACATTTTCAAAACCCATAGGGTTATTCATTTAATGTATACCAGTAGAATATACCTCGGCATCATTGGACTTTTGGAAATTCCAAATTCTTCAGAAGCTTCTAGACATATATAAATGTAGATTGTTCTTTAGTGTGTTGATATTTTGTTGAGTTTAGTTTAAACCCATGAATAGTGTACTACATTGCTACTATTATGCAAAACATCATATTAATTTATTAACTCTTCTTCTTCTTCTTAGCATTTTCAGTAGCGCTACCTGCAATTAGTAAAATACAAAAAGTAATTTAAAATTCAATATCATACAGCCCACACTTAAGAATTTTTGTGTGAGGTTTGTATGAGGTTTTTCACTCCAGAAATAGAACCTTTGGTGTAATTTCAGTATTCAATACTTCATTTATTCAAATAGAGGTTTAAATATGCCCGAAAAGGGCTATTGCTTTTAACAAACTATATAATATACGCGCATTAATAATCCTCAAATTCGAATCTCTGAAATTTTGGGAACAAGTCGAAATAAATTTTGGTCAAATAAGACCTTTGTTTTTCCAACAAAATGTATAGTTTTTTAATATCTACAGTTTTTTCATTACTGAACGTGCTAGTCACTTTACATTCTATGAATAAACGTATCATACACTCACATTTTTAGAAACGGAACCCAAATGAAAATCTGATGGCATCGAATAGCTTACTCATTCATGTTTTCAGTAACTAACAGAAACGCTTTTAATCTAGTGTGCTTTGAAGATAATGTATCTGAAAACCAACTTTATCGTTGTGAAATATGAGATAACTCTGGTTTACTGTTTCATAAACCAACGTTCAAGCTTAATTTTTAACAGCAACAATTTTACAGCCTGAAAAATGGATTGTTCGTACAACAAAAATCTGATATTTGTTTGATACGGTATTTGACAAACAGCATTTGCAGCTTAAAATAGTGAATTAACATTAAAGTACGAACCTGTGCGTGATTTTTATTTAATACAGTGTATTTATCGAACAAATACATTGTTTAAAGAAACCATATCAGGAAACTACATATTTTGCATAAAGCTATTTTAATTTTTTTAATGTTATTCCATTTCCGTGCTTCGAACATTTTATTTTTTTAGTTAAACAATTCAATAATACTATTTAGTAAACATATTTTTGACAATACAAACTTCTTCTAGGTGTTGTATAGTTTTGCATTGGACAAGCGATTGATTGTGTTTAGAAGTATTCGATAGATTCTGCATGATCTATTTCCATGTGGAATATACAAATATGTTTATTGACAGCGGCGTGATTTACTATGATTTGATACACTGAAAAGGAAGAGCATATTATTTAGAGCTACCAAGCAGAATTGTATTAAATAAATTATTAAAACTGCAGTTATAATTTCTTTGGGGCACCCAGAGAAAGAGTTACACATTTACCTTCCCCATGAGATGTCTAAGATTTGATCCCATGGTGTATCTGTTCTGGTTCAGATATTTACGGTTGCGCTATGTTGGGCAGGTAACCACTAAAACAACATTAACTAAGAACATAAGATAGGAAACAAGCTACAACACCGACAAGTACAAGCCACACTGTGGCGATTATATGGTGGTGCCGAGAACCAGGGGTTACCCGCAAGATGGGGTACTATCCCCTTACTTTGGGATTTGGTTATAAACGAATTCCTCACAAACCTGAATAATAAAGGCTACCTCACCCTTGATTATGCAGACGATATAGTCGTTCTTATAGAGGGTAAGCACGGCAATATAATTTCAGTAAGATTGCAAAATGTTCTGGCGAAGGTCGAGGCTTGGTGTAAGAAGGACAAATCCTGCAAAAAGCAGCCTCTTATCATTCATTAGGAAGGGAAATCAAGGAGGCATAAATACTTCGATTTTATTTGGCAAAACTTTGCAAATTAATCGCAAAGTCAAATACTTGGGTGTAATTCTAAATATCAAGCCGACCCGGAACGAACAATTGTAAAGAACCACCAACAAGGCATACACATTACACAACCTTGACCATGCCAAGAAAAGCCTTTGGAAATAAATGACGATTAAAACAAAAAATGGTCCATCGGCTATACACAACAGTAATGAGACCTACAATAATCTATGGTTCACTAGTATGTGGCCCAAAGTAAGTCAAAGACAAACAATAAACCAGCTTTTTAGTGTTCAAGGACTGACTTGTGTATAACTGAAGCATTCAGGAGCACTCCGATCGAGAGCAGCACCAGAAGTTGTCTTGCAACTTTCTCCTCTAAAATAAATAACGGCGAGGCACATATGGGAGCATATATGGGAGCACCTAACATATATGGGGACACTCCAAAATAACTATATGCTAAAAAAATACTCTTTTTACAAACCCTTCCATGTACGGATGAACTGTGAAGAATGGGAACAGGGGAAACCACCAGACTTGCAAAAACGCTTAGTATGGTACACAGACAGGTCAGTGGAATCGGAGCTGAAGTATATACTAGCAACCTTGTCTTGGTTTACTACTAAATACTCCAGCTCCGATTCCTTTACCTTTATTTCTCTGGCTCCATATTCCAAGAAGAAACCTATGTAATTTTAGCAGCATTAGAAGAGCCTATACAAACAGAACTAGCCTTATCATCCCTGACAGTCAGGCAGCTTCAAAACTATCTTTGTAGTCTCCTAACACTGGAAAAATCTAACAAGGTAAAACTGGTACGTGTGCCAGGCCATATAGACATACGAGTAGAAGGAAATGAAAACGCAAATCAACTAGCAAAGCAAGGATCTGAAACACCGTTCGCAGGGCTTGAACCGGTTGTAGGCCTAACCAAAGGTACAGTAAGAGAAGCAGTTAAAGAATGTATTCTAACTAAACATTTGGAACACTGGTGACTCTCATCTCGAGAAAGACAAAGTAAAGCTATGATTGTCACCCACCTCCACAACCTCACTAAAACAGTCTTACTACTTAGTAGGACTCAAATCGGAGTAGTGACAGGACTCCTAACGGGAAACTGGCCCTTCAGACAACATCTTTACAAGATAGGGCTATATAACAAAGATCCCATATGCAGTTTATGTGGCGAGTAAGACAAAACAGCTTCCTATATAATAATCCAATGCGAAGCCCTAGCTCGCAGAAGACTCCAAATCTTTGAGGGCACTATTTCCAACGAGATATAACCGTAAGACCGTCTGATCTATAAACTCTTAGATCTGATAAAGTGGACGGATCTGCTAGACAGCGACTAGCGACAGAAGGGGATGCACAATAGGCCCAAGAGGCCGCAGTCTCAAAGAACAAAACAACCCCCCCCCCCCGTAACGAATAAATAGGTAAATGATATCCGAAGAAGAGTACAGAATAAATGGATATACCAGCTAGAGCAGAGAACCATTAAAGGTTCGTTAAACAACCATATATTCGCAATTCAGGTTCTACTCCAGAGGTACAGAAATGTCAACTGTACAGTACACGTATGCTTTATAGACTATAGTAAAGCGTTCGACAGAGCGAAGCATGATAAGTTAATGTCAATACTAAAGACAATCGGTCTGGATGATGAAGACCGCAGAATCATAGATAACCTATACTATAGTCAATCAGCTAATATCAAGACTGGAAACGAGCTAACAGAAGAAGTGGCAATACAATGAGGCGTGAGGCAAAGATGTGTACTGTCTCCCTTGCTCTGCAATGTTTATTCAGAAGAAATTATGAAATCAGCCCTGGAAGACACCAACGAGGGAATTCTAATAAACGGTGTACGTCTGAACAACATCCGACAGTACAGCAAATTATCTAGACACGTCCCATTTCTGGTGAACCACCTAGCTTAGAGCTACCTGATGTAGTATACCTTTTAGAAATATGACATCCGAAGGAATATACCAATTCGGAATGCGGAAAACATATATTTTTTGAGTTTCCTTCATTAGCAGAATGACATGAGCCGACGACTAATTTTGGCACTTTGCTATAACGTGAAATCAGGAAGAAAATTTTGATCTTCTATTCCTGCTGGTTCTTGTCTTTCCATGCCAGTCTTAATTTCGGTTTGTAAAATGGGTTCACCGCCTTGCATTTCTGTAATTCCTTTCACATATTGCTCTAGATATCCCTTCTCAGGCATTCGTTGTTGTGACCAAACCACTGTAAGCTATGTACAGCATCCCCAACAGAACATTTCAGTAGACATTAATTTGGTCGTTTCCCGTCAATAACCTCTTCGCACACCATACAGAACACGCATCTCTATAGCAGCGCTTAAATTAATATTTGTTGTGTTCCTAATATTACGATCCCAAACTAATGAAGTTAAGATAATACGAGTTATTTATCTTCCCTGTATTATTTATGGTCTAATATCGTCTGAGCTTCAACAATAACTATTCATTTAACAGCCTTTTATTTTACGTTCGTTTGAGTTATCCACATTTTCCGAAGAGGTAATAAAAGTAAACTCCATTAATCATATTCTTCGATTCATTTTCACATTACAGCAGAAGTCTATTATAACAAACCTAGATATGCAGCTGCCAATGTTTTAGATGGTTAGATGTAACCTACGTTGATTGGGGTTGTGACGTATTGTGTGCTGCCATGATACCTATTGATATCTGTTGGAACTGTTGACATCCAATTAGATAGATCTTTAACCATCATAGATGTTGCCTAGGGGATACCGCGAGGAGGCGATCTATCTTTATCCCCCGGCGAACTCTACGATTCCCATTGACATGACAATAACGAACTAAAATATAATCCCAATCCAAAGAACCTGGGCATCACGCTAGACAAGTCACTCACGTTAAACAACACATAACGAAAACAACCGGGAAACTTTCTAGCAGAAATAGTATTATACATAAACTTGCCGGGACTTCCTGGAGTGCATCAGCTGACTGCTTAATTATGGTTAAATATGTGGCTCTCCCGTTGAAAACTTTGAGAAAATTTTATATTACGAATTGTGTATGAAAAAACTCTGCGCACGATGGATTCCGAAAATGTTATCACCTGATCAGAAGCGGGCCAAGTTTCTCACTGAGGTTAATGAACCAGGATTTGGATAGATTTTTAGAACGATTTGTAACTGTAGATGAAACCTGAGTTCTTTACTTTGATCCGGAGTCAAAACGGTAGAATATGGAATGCATCGTGGTTCCCTGCCCGCACGAAAATTCCGTGTGACTTCATCGAAAGGAAAGATAATGGCAACTGTGTTGTGGGATTCTGAAAGAGTCCTTATTATTGACTATTTACCACGTGGTCACACAATATCTGGAGACTATTACGCAAAACTCATGCCGACGGTGCGTTGGGCTATAAGACAAAAAAGGCGTGGAAAATTAAAATGTTGTGTTCTGCTCCACCAAGGCAACTCCCTCTCACAAGAACTATACTTCTATGACTGCTTCCCATAATGCTGGATTTGAAATTTTAAATCAACCCCCTATATTGGCCAGATCTGACTCCCAAAAACTTTCACCTGCATCGTCGTTGCACCAAGCGTTTTAACCTTTTAGGGGATTATGTTGAGAAATAAAGTTTTTTAATATGTCTAAGCCATTTTCTTCTACATGATGGACAATAAATGGTAAACCACCCTTGTATGTATTTTAAGGGAAGAAGTATCTACTAAAGACTTTCAACTCTATACGTTAAACAGAAAGTTCATTACAACAAAATTTGTTGTAAGCACAATGATTGATACATATATAAATATGCCTTTGCTGGGGTTTTACGGGTATATTAGTAATAACAGAATGTACGAGTACATTCTAATAGGTGTACGCTACAACAAGCTTCATCTCTGCTTCTTCGCTATTTTGTTCAAATACAATCAGAGTCTCGAAATGTTTATTAATATACTGAATGGCGATGATCTGCAAAATAAATGCTTCCAGGAAAATGGGGCTACAACTCACAGAGTGTGTGAAACTTTGATTTTTAGAATAACTGAGTTTGGTAGATATCCACCTGTTGCTTACACTCTACGGTCTGGAGATTTAACTAGATTAGACTTTTCGATTCGGAGTTATTCTGCAGGTTTCCTACTCAAAACTGTTGATAACTTAGAACAATCATTCGTCAGATGTTCATACGCCAACCTTTAACGGATTCCATAGGATTTTGTAGTTGATTAATCTAGGAGAGATGTTAAAATGCTAATAATAGACATAAATTAGCTTAAAACAATTAATTTTGTGTGTACAAGGATTATTTGAAATGAGTCTGAATGCCGCGGAAGAACAATTTCTATTGTTCGTAATTTATTTTTTATTTTTAATATCTCCATTAATGGCAATCCTTTGGTCAACGATGGCACAAATCTACAATCTACAAAATATTCTTCAAATGCTTCTTTACTTTGGCCAACTTTTTCCACGAAGGAATTTTTTAAGCAGTGAGTGTAGATGCAAATCAGGTGAGTAAAATAGAAAAGGTTAAACATTATACTACAATTTGCTGAATTTTGCGATGGAACCAGCATTTGTATAAGTTCGTGCATTTACTTGATGAGAATTGAAGCTAAACCAAAAGGTTAGCCTAGTTTTCCTGATTGTGCAGCCCTTTGGAAGACTTCACAGGCTTTGGTTTCTTGGCGAAGAAATTCGATAGATTTCCATTGTGCTGATTGTTGTGATTAAAAATCGACGGACTATCTCCCCAAAGTAGTCCAAATACTCCTGAAAAGACGTACAGTTCGGTTTTGATTATTATTAACAAACTATTTTTTGGAAAGCCGTTTCATACATAATTCTATATGGCTACTGCCTCAGCCATATCAAAATCTTTAAACGTCAATTGTTCACCTCCTTTCTAACACTCTTCTAGTCTTTCTTTCAGGTTGTTACGGGCACGTTCAAATTCAACAGTTCATTTAAACACAGTCAAAAATAAAGGAGCAAACTCCTATAACCTGTCTTAAATTTATTACAGACAAGAATGTACTAAAAACTACTTGACAGAACGGCCTTATGTTCTACAGCTGTTCATATAAAAGTTGAAACATTTCCTCGCACTGCTATTTTCAGAACTACCAATATCATTTCTGATAACTTCTCAAATGATCCATAGAAGCATTTTTTGGAATAATGTACTGTAATCTTCTGGAATAATCTCGTTAGTGTTAGTTGTTATTTAGTTTATTTCATAGCAATCAGAAGAACAAGTATTACTGGCAAAGCACACTAGAATAAATCATTTTGTCATTTAAATGTTTCAAATGATTATGAAAGTAAGAATTTTAGCTCTTATATGTAATTAAGACGGTAATATATTTTGATATGGATTCCATCTAAATAACGTACGCCTACGTTGCAATCCACAATATGGACTAGCAAAGTACTTTTCAAACCTCACACCGTAAAAAATTTGATGAATATAGAAATGTGTATTTTATGATTGTGTACTATTTACTATACATTATACATTCAATATTAAACATTACACACTATACATTATATTTTTACCCATTACACAGTATACATTACGTATTACATACTACACACTTTACACTGCACACTTCACACTTCACGCTGTACATTACCTACTATACACTGCGCACTGCACACTTTACACTGTACAGTCCACATTGCACACTGCGTGTACCACATTACACATTTTGCAATACATATTATGTATAATACTATAATAGTATTTTGTATTATACTTATACGTATTATAAGTGTATAAAAACAGGCAGGTACACGCTCTTTGCTCATTTAACTGATCATACATAGGTGACTGTTTCCGACATTCCATTGAAAGGATTTTATTTTGATACACATTACACAAAATATACAAAAATAAGTAGCCTCCTATTAAACCTTTGCGTATTTGAATCGTATATCCAAAAAAAATTTTAATATTTTATTACACACAACATACCGCACACTGCACACTACACTTTGCACAGTACACACTACAAGCCATACACGTTACGCTCCAAATTGTATATTGCACAGTTCGCAACCGTACTGGACGCTGTACACTACACCCTTGATACTGGACAATTCACGCTGCACGCTTGACAGTGCTCATTGCACAATGTAGTTTACACACTCCACATAACGTATTGCATATTATACATATATAATATTACAATATTACTTTGTATTATGCTGTATTCTATGAGTATTAAAAAAAGGCGAGAAGGCATTTATTGAGTATTCAACCAAAGTTGTAGAGTCTACTGTTTCCAACATTCCATTGAATGTTTTCGAATATGGAACGTTATATAAAATATTAGAATTACACACTACACACTACACGCCACGCACTCCACACTACACTTTGCACACTACACAGTACACACCACGCACCAAATTTCATCCACATAACACGTTGCATATTGTACATATATAATATTACAATATTACTTTGTATTATGCTTATATGTATTATATGTGTATTAAAAAAGGCGAGTGAGCATTTATTGCTTATTCAACGAAAGTTGTATAGTCTGTTGTTTCCAACATTTTATTGAATGTTTGCGAATATAAAACGCTATACAAAATATTAGAATTACACACTACGCACTACACACCACGCACTCCACACTACACTTTGCACACTACACCGTACACACTACACAGTACACACTACACAGTACACACTACACTCTACAAGCCACACACTCCACGCTCTAAATTGCATATTGCAGAGTTCGCACCCACACTGGACGCTTGAGACTACACCCTTGATACTACACAATTTACATTGCACACTTGACACTGCACATTGGAGTCTACATATTGCACAATGCACATTTCACATTCCACATACCACATCGCATATTGTACATACAGAGTATTACAATATTACGTTGTATTTTGCTTATATGTATTATATGTGTAGTAGGTTGCTGTTTCCACCATTCCATTGAACGTTTTCGAATATGAAACGGTATACAAGATATTAGACTTACACATTACGCTCTACACACTGCGCACTACATACTACACTTTGCACACTACACACTACACTCTACACGCCACACACTCCACGCTTCAAATTGCATTTTTCAGAGTCTTTAATGTATACTGCATACGTGACATTGCACATTTGACACTATACACTGCACACTGCCCATTGCATTACACATTACATGTTATATATAATATTATAATATTACGTTGTAGTATGTATGTATGTCGCATATTTAACCGAAGTTGTATACTATATCGACTTTCCATTGGAAGAATTCGAATATAAAACAGCACTACACAATATATAGAAATAAGTAGCTTTTAGTTAAACCCTTATCTGTTTTCTTCGTGTATCCAAACAAATTGAAAATACTCTATTACCATACTACACTATACACTACATACATACTACACACTCCACACTTCACATTGCGGTTTACAGAATGCGCACTGCACACTTGACATAAAAAGTTGACACTGCACACTTGAGTCTGCATCCTGCATATTAGACCTTGCAAACGGCACCATGCACACTGCACACTGCACACTGGATATTGCACATTCCACATGCAATATTCCACAATACATAAATATGATATATAATATTGTAATATTGCTTTGTGTAAAACTTCAGACTTCTGAAGTTTGTTTCTAATCTAATCTCTTGGGTCTTAGACAGCTTAGTCGTGGAATTAATAGGATACTAACGTTTCGCTAACTGTTGCAGGCTGCATTACCATGGTGTCACTACGTTTCGATAATGCTACCTCCAATGGTTAGCGGAACCTCGGCATCAATCCAGCTCAAAAAGATGACTTTAATATTACTTTGTATTGTATTTTAATGTATTGCATGTGTATTTTGTTTCTGACATTCCATTGAACGGATTCGAATTTGAAACACACTATACAAAATGTATAAAAATAAGTAGTCATTATCGCTATCGTCTGTTCATATTTTAAGTATTTGGTTTTTAATTCATTTAAAATGTAATTAGTAAAATTGTAACAAACGTCTGCTATAAAATGTTATCACCGCAGATAGAGATAATTTATGGTTTCAGCTAAAGTTACGAGAAAAACGTGGCGAATCGTAAATTTTTTGATAAGACGAATTTATTGAATACACACAATGGATGGAAATAGCAGAAGTTGCAATATTTCATTAATCAAAGAGCAACTAAAAATCACCAAAAACTTCCATAAATTAAAAGCGTTTTACTAATGCGAATTTTCTATTATCCTTACAGCGTGCAGACTTGGCAGTGGCTTCAATGACAATAAATTATGCCAGAGAGAGCGTAATAGATTTTACGAAACCGTTTATGAACCTCGGCATTGGAATTTTATTCAAGGTAATTGTATAAATGTATTTTGCATTTTATCCGATGGAATCGGATTACGGCGAGCAGAGGAGACGAGCTAACGCACAACACAATAACAATACAATCCTGTTCGGGAAGTGTTCCCGAGCGGAACACAATTGCTTACAGTAAGGAGTAAACATTCTCCTTTCAAATTTTCTACCTCTTCCTTATAGACTTGTGAACGTTCACAATCTAATTCTATTACCTTCCCTGCTTTACAGCAACGTTTTGCAGAGATTAAGACTTACTTTACAAGATAATCCTAAATCAACAAAGATCAACTGCAAAGAAAAACGGAAAATGCTCCCCGTTATGTCTGCATCTCAAATGTCTTTCACGAATTAAAATGAAATCAGGATTTTCATTCGTTATTAATCAAGATATATTTCTGCCCCTGTTGGTTTTAATTATAAATTTACATAAAAGGTTCCAATTTGCAGTACAAACGTTAGAGATTCAGATTTTAAACCCTGTATCGTTAAAGTTCACGATAAAATTATGTAAAATTTAAATTTGAAGACCCAGAATGAAAAATTACTGTAATCAGATACTACAAAAGACGTCTCAACTGTATAGAAAAACTCTGTTATTAGCTGTAGAAAATACGATACTTAAATATTTAAAACGTTCAAGTCTGGTGAATAACACGGCTGCTGTTTTTTCTTTTAAATCTGTTATGGAGAATTATTGATTTGAATAATTCACAAAATCAATTTTGCAATGTACGTGGAAAACCATTTCCTTGATTGTTAATGAAATTACACTACTTGGTAGAATTTTATTCAGTGGTAGATTCAAATAGGTATTAATTAATCTTTGGAAATGTTAATCAAAATTCAAGTTCTTGAGGTTATGTTTGTATACTAAACTGTTCCATCAGTATTTAAAATAGATACGTATTTATGAGTTTTATTTAAAAATTAGTCGTATGTGAAGTAAGGATGCATTACTGATATCTGAAATTAATTTATGATATTACAAATACAGTGTAAATATTACAGTATCGGTGTTGTTAGTTTAAATTTCAATTACCAATATCTTCTGGCGGTATTTTAATTACAGAATTTCTAATTTTCGCTGTGTTTGGTTACA
>JABXWE010003305.1:0-17188 GCA_014611495.1 Limonius californicus | reverse complement strand
TATGTTTCCAAAAAAACAGAGACGATCTGTATGTATATGTTAAACAAAATAATGAAAGGTTGTTATAGTTACAATCAAAAAAAAATCCGTACATTCCTAATCAGGACCAGAGTCGTTCCTATTATAAATTAAATATATATGTGTGTGTGTGTATATATATATATATATATATAATAAAAACGAAGACCTCGAGACGTCTGATAATGTTGCCTCCACCGCCACTTTTTGCGATGGTTGCGGTAATAATAAAAAGAATGTAACTGCGTAACCAGTTTCAACTGAGTCCAATAACACAACACAATACAAATGAAATATTAAGTCCAGATTCCAAGACCAACTACGGCCGTGAACGGACATGCTCTGCGGTCAACAGTGAGATTTTAAACCACATGTCTATGGCGATAAGATAACAATTTAGGAGCTTCTAAAATTTTCTATCTATTTAACACACGAATTCTCTTCGACGATTGAAACGGTTATTGATCTATGACTACGTGGGTCATACTAAAGTTATAAACATGACCGCTTTAAATAATCAATCCCTCCCCAAAATACATCAAATTGTACCTTTGCTAGCATTACCAACGACATTGAAAATTTCCCAAAAAAGGAGGAAGCGATAATTATGAACTCAGTCGATGGAATCAAAATCAGAGATTACAACACTAAAGTAGGTACATTATTCAGCCCTAAAATCATACTATTTGCCTGCCGCATATGGAACAACAGAATATGCATACATGTAAAGACCAAAGAAATAGTAAGGTCACTCACCATTTTAATCCATTAATATAGAAAATAATAACACAATCTTTCGCCCTATGATCCAGCCTGCCCAACGCAGCATTCTATCAAATGTGTGCCATACCATACCACACAGAGTAATAAACGAAGCACAGTGCAAGAGAGATATCAAAAAGCTGTCACTAATCAATTTTATACGAGCAGGAATCTAAGAAATCAAGTCCACTCATATCCTCCGTTTCAGACGTCAGATATACATAAGTCCATACGAAAGTAACGCGCTACCCAAATCAATTCTAATTAACTACGACAATATGAACTATCGAGTATACATTATTGAAGATATAATCTCTTGCTTTATAAGCAAACAAACAGGGTACAATACCAAACAATGTCCAAACAAAGATAACATAATGCCACCATTGCCACCTAATGCCAAGAGGTCTGCTCCAGATAGCACACCTAGCATCGAGATAATAAACAGCGACATGAATCAGCAAGAGAATTCAACCGAAAACCTTCCAAGCTAATCCCTCCACCAAAATACAACACGGGAAAACACAGAAACAACCAATTAAAAGGCTCACACCGAAAATAATCATGTGGAAACACCATTAAATGAACAAATCAAGCCCATCAAGGATGTAACCAACTCGAACCCAACTAAATGTATATTATCATTCGAAGAATTTAAAGATTTTCTAGAAAATGTACATGGAAGTAACGAACAACTAAATATTGCGGTGGAATACGCCAAATATATAGAAGAATTACTTAATATGATCTCCAACCTATATGTACCTGTTCCTTCAAAATAGAACAATCAAGGCAAGGCTTACACGTACTATGACACAGATCAGAAGACAACTTATCTCACTACCAAAAGAAAATCAGAACTCCAGTCAGCAATCTGTAAAATATTTCTAAAATGACTATACTGCAATGGAACGGATATGGGTTTCACGCCCACCTAGTCGAACTACAGGACATCACCAGCTAAGTCCAACCAATTATAACCTTATAAGAAACTAGACACTACAATCATCATAAAAGTAAACTACACGGATACACAGCTTACAGAAGAGAACTCGACAATCCCGCAAATGCAAGTTGTGGAGTAGCAATCTTAATACACACATCACTATTTGTACAGAAACTGTACCTACAAACAGATCTCGAAGCTATCGCCGTCACAACTCCTCTTCCAAGTAAACTCATAATTATTTCACTATATTTACCCCCAAGTCAACACATCAATTCAGCCGATCTTACCGATCTGATTATACAACTTCCCATACCTTTCATTCTTACTGGTAACTTCAATGCATACAACAATAGATAGGGTTCCAATAAAGCAGACAGAAGAGGAAGAACAATTGAAAGCATCATTGATGAAAACCTCACACTACTGAACGATGGTTCTCCAACTTACTTGTGTAGCAGAACAGGCAACTTCTCCTGCATAGATTTAACATATGTAATCCAAGACTAATACCTATCACAAGATGGGAAGTCCTACCTTACTCAGTTGGCGACCACTTCCCCATAAAAATATCTTTACCGAACTCAAACATTCCAAAAACAGTGCACGCCAACCTAAAATGAACGTTCAAAATTTAAATTGGACACTATTCAGGGCTTCCAACTAAAACTGCAGGCAACACAATCCCAAAAGCAAAAGATATAAATACCGTTGTAGAAAAATTCACATCAATTACAACAAACTCTGCAATAGAAGCGTTAGGTTATATCAAAATAGGAAACCTCAAAAGACCTGTACCCTGGTGGAACCACGATTGTCAGATAGCAACTCAAAACAGCAAAACAGCGCTATATACTTACAGAAAAAACAGAACAACTTATATATCTCAAAAAAATGAGAGCAATATCACGTAGAACGATAGTACAAAGCAAGAGTTTGTGTCATCAATTACTCCAAACATACCATCAAAAACGTATGGCGTAAGATAAGAAACATCAAAGGAATTCAAAATAAGTACCACTAAAACCAACAATTTAATTATCAGCTCTACAGTATCAACCACCCCCTAGGTCATAGCAGATACTCTGGTCAATAAATTCGAATCGTACTACAGCTACCAACGCTACACACAAGAATTCCTCAGTTACAGAACTGAAATAGAAAGAAAACCTTTAATCATCCAACCCGATAACGGCAACCTCATCAATAAACTCTTCTCTGAAAAGGAATTGAAATCAGTACTTCTAGAACTCAAATAAAACAGCAGCCCAGGTCTGGATGGTTTACCATATCAGCTGATAAAACAACTTTCCGAAGAATTTCTAAAATATCCATTAAACATGTATAATCATATCTGGGACAATAATGTTTTTCCGAACAAATGAAGGGAATCCTACATATATGTATAATATCCATCTAAAACCAGACAAAGACAAATCGAAGTCTGAAAGTTATCGACCTATCTGTTTATCAAACTGCCTAAGGGAAATTCTTCAAAAAACGGTTAACAAAAGACTTGCGTGGTACGTGGAGAAAACTAATATACTCGAAAACAACCAAAGTGGCTTCAAAAATGAATGATCTTCGCTGGATCATATTATAAACTTGGAATCAGAAATTCATGAAGCCTGTCACAATAAATAACATCTAATGTACATCTCACTAGATTTAGAATGAGCTTACGACACTACATGGAAGTACTACAACCTTAACTCGCTTGAAAAATACCGACTAAAAGGCAACTTCCTGCCAATATATTGCAAACTTTCTAAGAGCCCGAAGATTCAAAGTTAACTCAAACAGTTGCTTATCAGAAGAAAAGATCCAGGAAAATGATGTTCGGCAAGGCGAAATATGAAGTGTAACTTTATTTTTAATAGCGATCAACAAAATAACAAATTATATCTCAAAGCCTATCAAAGTAGCTATATTCGCAGATGACATAATTTACCAAAAAGGAAAAAACATGCCCTTCCGACAAATACATTTTCAAAAAACTATTAATAATCTGAAGGGAATGGACACAAACCACGGGTTTCCACTTTTCAGCAAACAAAACCAAAGCAGTGCATTTTTATAGATTTCGGAAGCCCCACGTCAATCCCAGGTTAATTCTAAATAACTCCTACATCGAATTTGAAAACTCCATTAAAATTCTGGGAATTATCTTCGACAAAAACTAACATGGTTGCCAAACCTACAACATCTAAAAAAGGAATGCTACCATCACCTGAATATTAAGAAAGCACTAGGATACCACAAATGGGGTGCTGATCGAGAAACAATACTCAGTATATACAAATCTCTTATTCAGTCTAAAATCGATTACGCTTGTCTTGCTTACGCAACAGCAAAAACATCGTACCTAATAATCCTAGATCCAATATGTATCCAGTATCGCCGTGTGAAGGACACGGCGATGCGAATCTCAACAGGAGCATACAAATCGAGCCCAAAAGAAAGCCTAACGTGCGAAGCTTCCGTACCACCACTATGCTACCGAAAAATGCAGCTGCGACTTTACTCAATTTCAAAACTAGCTAGCAATCCTAATATACCCACCTTTAATAACATATTCTTAACAAAAAGTGACAATTAAATAAACATACTCAATAAAACACCAATTCAAAAATACATTTCCAGCAATATAACGTTTACAAAAACCAAAATTTCAACAATCAACTATAATCCAAAGTGGTCCTTGTTTCAACTAATATACAACAGAAAACTGTAACAATTCCACAAAAATCTAAATATGCCAATATTGTACCGCCAACAATTTAAAGAAATATTAAATGAATATACCGACTTCAAAATCATCTACACTGACGGCACGAAGAAGGAAGAAGAACCAGGTGCAGCTGTAATCCTAGATAACAATACTTGGAGATTTCACCTGCCAAATCTAGCTAGTACCTTTTCAGCAGAAGCTTTCGCTATCAAAAATCTAATAGAACTTAAATATTCAAGAGAAACTCCACTTATTCACATACAAATCAACGAAACGGATAGTTATTATGTAGGTACCGTCCCATGTCGGAATTTCAGGAAATGAGGATGCTGATAAGGCTGCCAAAGATTCAACATCCCTCCGAATAACAAAAGTTGAGATACCAATATCAGACTACAACCTCACAATCAGAAACAGAATACTGAACATATGGAAAACATCATGGAAATAGATCAACAATAACAAGCTGCACATCATCAAATACGACGTTTCCATAATGCCACAGTTGGGGAAACGGAAGAGAGCAAGTGATCAGCACAAGACTAAGAATAGGACACACAGCACTCACCAACAAGCACATAATACAACAACAGGACGCACCCATCTGTGATATATGAGCCATATCATCCTTAACTGCCCCAAGAACAGAATACAACTCCAGCAATCCAATATTCCAAACTCTCTCAGGGAAGCCCGCAAGGGCTACTCTGAAATCCTAAGCAACGTACTGAAGTATCTCAAGAACATAAAACTTATTCCTCTAATATAAATACAACTTATTTTACCTATTGAATGTATCAAATATATTTCTTTCGTATTTAACTAAATCAGGGTGCTAGTGACCTGAGTTACTGCAGCACCATAATAATAATAATAAATAAAAATATTAAGTCCAATAAACAAATGGTAACAGAAAGTTGTTAATTTTTCGATAGTACAATCAATTATAAGTCTCAAAAATTAAACAACAAAAGAAAGATCACTGTTTGCAATCTTCACTGGTAGTTAATAATAATACAGTTAGTTTTACCTTATCATCGTGGCGTTCGAAGTAAACCCGAAAACAGGTTCATTTACGTACGGCAGACGCGCTCAAGGACAAGAATAGTAGAACCAAGAAAACAGACAGCTAGGCTGACGTCACTGGTTGTACGACGTAGAAATGATATCACAGTCGCAGTGTCGCTGGACACTTTATCGGTAGATGGCACAAAATGTACGCTAGAAATATCAGTTTTAATTTCAGCAGAAGTAGGTGTTGAATATCTTACTTATTTATTATTCAGAGCATCTAACTAAATGTGCGATCGAACCGACGGAGAAAATGCTGATGCTGAATGTCCAATGCGATAATCGTTGACAAGTATTGTAAGGAGACTCTTCAAGAAAACTTTTAAAGAACAAAGGTAACGGGTCTAATTTTATCCGTAACGACGAGAAAGGAAACCACACGGTACTCCCAACTAGATTCTTGATTTTGATGCACTCACACACAGTTCGACTTAATTATCGACTTCTTAACTACGAGGAGGCGGTAGACTTTAATGTGAGTGCAAGCATTGCACCTTGTATAGCGTTTAGACCTGATTAATTTTCGCTTCGCATGCGGACCGAGCCTCGAAAACAAAGATTTTCGAATTGGCAGTATTTGGACAAATTCACATTTGCGCAAAATCAGACGAACGTTACACAATTTTTGATAAGATCTAAGAGAAAATAAAATACTATTAACCTACCTGATTGAATACTAATTTCTATTGTGTTGCAACTAGAATATTGCACGCCTAAGTTCAAACAAAACAGCAATAAAAGGCATAAGCAATACACAGAAGCGTTCAAAGCATAAAATGATCTAAGAATTTAAGTCATCCAGTAGCTAGCAACTTAATGAAAAAGTAAATAAATACTTTCTATTCGGAGCTCACTATTTAAAGAATGGCGTAAATTAAACCGGGTATGTCATTAACATTTTAACATTGACGTTTTTTTTGTTGGAGATGATCATATTTTCATTTATACATCAAAATTTCATTTTAGTAGTTAAACATAATTATTTTACCGATGTACATCTTGGTAATAAGGTTGTATTTTTAGATAAGTGTCATTTATATAAAAGAAGAACGTATACAATTTTCTATTATAATACGAAATATATGTTCAGTTTTCATATCATAGTGGACAAGGATTGAACTATCATCCTTAAGGGATGACCCTTATCTACCAACGCCCATGTCTTTGGGTATTTTCATCATTATGTCTAGGCAAAATTTATATTTTTTAAGTAGGCTAAGGGTAACACGTAACCCAGAGGTTCAACTAGTTTCAATTAAATACCATACAATTTAGTCGTCATATACCAGAATACCCTATAAAATAATCAGAATCATAAATGTTGGTTCATTAAGTTGAATAGTATTAATTACAGAGATTTATAAAGTTTTAGAAAATATCTTTTCTTCCTCAATTTTTGTCTCTGATATAAGATTTTACCTCTGTCATTAAAGTTTCCCCACCACAGCAATTTCTAATCAACTCGAGGAAACACAAAGCCATCTTCGTTTCAGTTTGCGTGATATAAAACTAGAATGGAAATGGGGACAGTGCTCTCACGTCGAGCGACACAATATCCAGGGACGTTATTACCGTTATGCATACACGAATTTCCTTTGCACTGAATTAAGCTGCGGATTAGGCTCGTTGCTAGTTTCATGTGCGGTTGTTTCCCAGAATTGGAGAACTTGGATGATAAATATGTATTGTGCTAGAAGTAATACGCTTTCAAGTTTGCTAAATATTCATTTCCAGGTGTGTGGTTTATTCGCTTACATGATTTATTAACTACCGTTGCATCTCGTCTATACAAACTTCCTAACATTATACATTTAGTACCTCAAGATAAGCTATAAATAAATTTACCGCGAGTTTCAGACAACTAATTAAGAAAATCAGTATTTCCGGTTGCAACTTGTGTTTGGGGTTTAGTAGCCCGCCTTGCTAAAGAGAAATACGATCGCAAGTTACGACGACAGAAATCTCTAAATTGAATCCAAGGCGACTCCATAATATCGAATTGTGTTTTTTTCTAGAAATCCAAGCAGGCTCAACTTTAAATGGGGGTGACACACAAGTTGTTCAAATATCTGTCGTATAGTGTATCTATCGTGGGTAAATATGTTTACCAAGCTCTTGATTTCTGGATAAAACACTTCAGATTCAAAACTTAAGCACTTCTAATATGTCTGGAATGATTTTTGGCTCTCTCTAAGAGAGGGCGCTGTGCGTTTATTCCATACCAACGACCTGCGTGTAAAGTTATAGGTATAAAACCATTGGAATCCTTCAATGGTGAAATAAACATCTAGTGCTGCAACCACTCACACACAATTCCTCAATGTGGCTTTGGCAACCGTGAGATCTTAAGGGGCTGCTAAAGAGGCTCAAAATTAGCATTTTCTATTTTCACTTTAGTTACGTCAATATCTTAGTTTCCATTTGCGGTTTTCTATTTAACTAGTAAACAACATATTCATAGGTGAAGAAATTATTGAAAAATCATAACAACTGATTGACATAAACTCAATATAGTGAAATTTATTCGCATTAATACAAACTACCACCCTTTAAGAATGTAATGCATACAACTCCAAAGACAAGATCAAGAAGAATAATGTCAAAACTCTGTAACCAATTTACTTTGCCGTATATTATAAGTATTGTCTTTTACATCAGCTGCTGTTCGCTTTCCAGCGTTCAGGTAGATGGCCTTAAGCTTTGAAAAAAACAGGAAAAAAATAATAGTTTGTCGATGTAAAAAATTACATTAATTTTGAATTGCAAGGTCGGTTTAGCATCCTCTAAATACTACAAACTATCTGTGCTATTTCTGTTAATCGGATTCGACGTTAAACTATAGATCTCCGTTGTGTCTACCGTAGTGCTGAGGAGAAGCACTTGAGAGCGAAAAGCGGTTGTGTTCGTGTGTAGGACGTGAACGCTGTTAAGGATGTATTTAATGTATACAAATCTTCGAAAACCAGATAATAACATTAAAAATTACTATTTGAAGAGTATTCACTATATTCAGGGACAACATATAGAATTGCGCTAGCAGGAATTTCTCAAAACGCTATAGAATATTAAAATAACCAAAATAGAGATTTTAAAATGTGTCCTTCATACCAAGTAAAAGAATTTGAAATTTACCATTTTTCTTACACTTCTGGAGATGTCCGATTGAACAACCACAATTTCTGTGTTATAATTTTTTTATCACCCTTTGTATTAATCTTGTATAACGCTTCATATCACAAGAACCCTGTTTGGTTATATAATATTCACACAAAGTGGGATTTTGAAAATGTTAGTAGGAAAAAAAGCAGACTGCTTTTGCTGATAATCATAATTATACGGAAAACTATTTTTGTAGTATTAGAAACCATATTTCTTAGCCGTTAGGTATTTTGTTTGATAAGAGAAACAAGCAAAATCCACAAAATAATTTAAGTAGACTATCGGAATTCTGCAAAGTAGGTACGGCTTAGGTTTCGAACCCAAGCCAGAATCGACGTTTTATTCAGAAAGCGAGCGCTCTACCAACTGAGCTACCACCACACACAATTTTCCAATTCGGCTTGCAACCGTGGGATCTTTATGCTAAATGCCTTCTCTGGAATTTCTGTCGTTCGGATTCGACGTTAAATTGTAGGTCTCTCGGTCCCTCGTGTTTCTGCCTTAGCGCTGAGGAGAAACACGTGGAAGAGAAGAGGCCGATGCTCAGCAGTGGGACCGAAAGGCTGTTGATGATGATGATGATGACGATCGGAATCAAGTTTTGACGACGTTTATCAAATTTAACAAATTTTAAAGAGCGTATATTGCAGAACAACCAAATCTATACAATTATCTACGATTAACAGCAGGTTTTCAAGGGGATTTGGGTAGGCGAGTGGTCCTTCTGCTTTTCTCTAAGATATCGGTAGTTTAAGTTAGAGTAGAGCCAATGTACAACAATACTCACTGGCTTGAGTGCCTCAAAAGTCAAACAACAAAAAACAGACTGTAATTTTACTTTGACGTATTTCATTGTTTCAACACAACTGTCTTAGCACTAAATAGACAATAGATTTTTTTGAATCTACAATAACTTTTCCAAATAATGAAAAGGCAAAATGGCGAACTTCAAAATCTAAAAGAAACAATTTTAACCTTAAAATTTTTTTTCAGGGATTGCATGGTAACCCAACCGGCATAACCAAAGATAACTAAAAGTTAACCTCTCAAAAATACAAGGTCACCATTAGTCAACCAAAAGTTAGTCTGTAGGTTAACTATGTCACAAATTAGTTAACCACAAAGTAACCTTAAAGCATCCTCAAAGTCACTAAAAGGTTAACCTTAATAGATCACTGAAAGCTAACCTTCAAAGTCATCTCTTGGTTAATTATGAAAGATTTCCAGTAGCTAGCCTTGAAAGTCATCTTTAGGACACCTCCGCGACATACCCAAAAGCTAACCTTAAATAATTTTTTTGGATACCTCCTGGACATACCCAAAAGATATGCCCTGTGGGTAACATTTATACCATCCCAAGAAGTTATTCTTAGGTTATCTTTGGAAGATGTGCAACTGATAACTATGTATATTGACGGAAAAAAGTGAACTGAGAAATATAACTAAATGTCAACTGCTCATTCTGCTAAAAAAACACCCTTTAAATGTATATGTAAGGTAAGCCTAGCTTCTATCCAAAGAATGTTATTGCGGTTTAAATTAGGATGATCATTTTATTTCTTATAGAATCAGTAAATAAGAAATGCTTAGACAAACAATTACTATTTATTATTAAACAGATATTTTAAATACAGCAAGATATGTACTCACAAAAAGTATGAATTTTAAACTTAATATGAAAGACATTGTTTTTGACAACGACTTCTTAAGTCTTTCTGTATACTTCTGGACCTATACTTAAGTAGGGGATAAAATGTCCAAGTCTGTGGCAGTATTATCTTTCGCACTGCAGTTGAAAATAGATAATAATTTGTTAACAAATATTATCTGTTGGACACAATTATATCTAGTGCATTCTTACAGCTTCTAGTATTAAACTAATTTACACTTATATTTGTGGGAAGTGTATCTAATTGCAATTATAAAATAAGTCATATTAACGAAAGTATAGCGTACCAATTGTCATTCGGTTTATATACAAACCCTGCAGCTTGAACTTCTGATGGTCACCGGTCCAGCAAAAACCAATAATGATGATATCTGTCATCAGCATAGACTAGATCTTCCTGAAAAAGACGGCAATGTGTCTGTGCAATACAGTTCTTTACAAAATTTTCCATATTTTGCATACAATTATCGTTAAAAGTTGAATTTCTGAGATTCAAATTAACAAAATACACAAGCTACTTTACTTCCCAAGCCCGAAAAAGTAATCTATAAGCGTTCTAGAAGGTTCTTGTATATTACCAAATTTTCTTTGTTTTAAGTTGTGCATTTATTTGAACAAATGGCACAAGAATCTAACGGTCACTTTTTCCTTAAGAAAAGGTTACCTCAATAGTTAGCATTAAGGGCAGATGTAAATTGCGGCGATGGTTAATCCTGCATCCACTTAAATGAAATGGTCCGAATTTGGAAATTTCAAATTTGTACCAAGTTCACATATAGCAATTTCAATTTCTAAGGGTGATTTCATAAGCATAAACACTGACTGATAGTCTATCTTCCCTTTCTAAGACATGTATTATCAGGAACAATGATTGAAAAATAAGATAACAAATTCCTCCGCTGCAATTTATATCGGAGGATTAAGGGCTTACCTGTCCAGCCGCCGCAATTTACATGTACATGATTAAAGCACCCATAACCATCACCACAATTTACAATATTCCAGCATTATGGTACGCTAGTGTGGAATGTAATCGTAGAGGGTTGTTCAGAAGTTAATCTAGATGATGACAACAAATACCAAAAATTATCTTGGACGCTACCTGAAATAAACACAACCGCGTAATATGATTTATTGTATTGTGGACTAAGGAACAATATTTCTGTTTTTGTTACTACGAGGGCTATTCCCTTTCTGCTGAGCCTAGTAAAGTAATACACAATTTATTAACAAAACAAATTTAATTCTAATTTTGCAAAGTATTCCCCTCGACAGTCAATGTATTTTTGCATCTGTTAAAACCAATCTTCAAACTTTTTCTTCAATCTTCCCGCCTTAGGTTATTTATTTCATTTTTAACCCTATTTTACTAACAGTACCGGACAAGGTGTGCTTACTAGGTTTTTTATACTAAATATGCTCAAGTTCAGCATTTTAAATGTATGTATTTATTTATCTGTATTAAATATAATACTTGTATGCTTCCGGTTTTACGGAATAAACAATTAAAACTACATATGGAAATACAGTTTTATTAAATTCTAACGTGAGGAACTACATTTTGGTACTGTATATAATAGAAATTAGGCACAATTATGACAAATTCTCACACAGCTATGTTCTCCACACAAATTTTGTTTACATTTGCCGAAGTTTGCTTTTGATCTCTACTTTTCTTGTAATAGCGCTTGGGTTTCCCTGTTTGGTTTGCTGGTGAAGTCTCAGCTTCAGTATTCCCTGAAAAGTGTGTAATGCTTTGCAGAGTGGGTTCCTGTAAGCCCTTTCGAGGTCTTCGTCTGATTTGTGGAGTCACTAATTCTTCTCCTAATTCCCGCAAAAAAATTCGTCTTATTTAGTATGTTCCCTTATTCCACTGTGGATGCAAATTCCTCTACAAAACATAAGCAGCAACACCGGCAACATACACCGCATTTCTAAAAAATTTCTTTTGGACATGTATTCGTGTACTAATTGTTCAAGTGAATCGACACCGCCCTTTGTATCGTTACAAGTTAAAATTATTTCCGGTTTGTTCTTTTCTTCCGAAACGTCAGCGATTGATGCACTGTTGAAAGTAAAATCACCGATTTTTTAACTTGTGGAACATACGACACAAGAGTAACTTTTTTGTAAAGCCAAAGATCGAGGACCTCTTGAAACGTTCGTCTTTTTATCTCAATGGTTATCCATTCATTTTAACTCAATGGGATATGCGACGTTGTTTTTTTGCATTGTTTTAAACATCGTGGCCTACGTGAATTTCTATAATTGCTTCTAGGAAAATGGCTCCATGTGCGGCTGATTATTGTTTCTGCTAGCTCCGCACAAATCATTCCTGCTGGCATTCTTTCTAGTAAAATAAAGGACGCATTTTGGCGGTGAGAGCGTGCACACGAGTTAATTCCTTAGTGCAATTTTTTGTCTTCGAAAATTTTGAAGTGCCTTTTTGAGCTACCTTATCTTGTGAGTGTTTAACTACAATGCCTGTGCCTTCGTTTATCTTTCGTATGTTACCGGCATCAATTTGATAGATAAATAATTCAAAAACTGTGGATAAGAGTGGTTTATTGCTGAAATGATGCTGTTCTGATTGTTGCGCAATTCCTTGCAACTTCAAATTTCTTCGGCTGCATCTCTAATAAGGTTAACCTGCAGTCCCATAAAGAAGTCTTCGCTCAATTTAAACGAACAACAAACAATAGCTGTCGTATTTGTCAACTAATAATTATACATAGTCCTGTGACGTCATCCAATTATGACGTGTTTGCATTCCAAGAACAAAGGTATGTTCGAAACGCCCTAATTAATTAATTATGTAAACAGTGCTTAAATGAATCAACGTAAACTTTCAAAGTATTTCTTCGATGTTAGTGGACGTTTGTTTTTAAATATATTTTCTACATTTCATTGTTTAAAATAAATAAACTTTTCGGAATTATCCCTTTAGCTTAAGGTGTGTTAAAAGAAATCTTTTATGAAATATGTAGTATTTTAAATGCACTGAGAGCTCTCAAGGAATATTTGAATTTTAATCTTTTGTGTGCCTTTACTAAATGTCAAATTTTAATTTATCCTGTTTGTAACCTGTTATTATGAAATGTTTAAATGTGTTATTTTAATAAATTTATTCTTGTTCTAATCATCTATGGTAATTTTTGTTTTTTTGAGCTTCTCCTTTTGCTCAAATACTATATTTAATTACTTAATCAACTTTAATCTTCCAAAAAGGAGTGGCGCCCTAATTAAGGGACTGATTTATAAATCATTTCGTCATGTTCAACAAAAGCCCACAACTCTAAAGTAAGTATGATTTAGCTAGCCGAGGCTTTCCTTGTTCTTACTAAATTATTGTGACTTCGGCCTTTTGGTAGGTTACACTCTCTGGCCTTGCTTTATTGGGTAGAAACTCTGGTGGTATGATGTTTTGTTCTTTTTAGGTGTTCCTACAATGGTAAGACCATTATATAAGAGCTTTTCTGCTAAAGTGAAGTTCGTGAAGAAGCGGTGGGTCCTTTGATATGGCTCTGTCAGTGTTTCTCCAACGGTGCTTTCTAGCTCAATTACTCTTTGGTTTCCCTCTTTTCCAAGATACGGTATTCCCTTCAAAGCATAAAATGTCTTCGAATCACACAGCCACCATACCACACCATATATTTACGTACAACGAAAACGCGTCAATAGGTTCTTCAATTAATTTTCCAGAAGGGAGGCACACTTTGTTTACTGCGGACTTTACAATATTCCGCTTGTGGATACGACCACCAATATCATGCGGTTTTGATAACCATCTTTTTCCACAAAAGAGTCTGAGGCTGTAGCTGCTGGTTCTGCCTCAGCATCTGAATTTTCCGACATATCCTGAACAGCATCTACTTCAGATGCTTCAGAAAGTATTTTTCCTCAGAATCCGAATTGAAATCCTCTTCGTCACTTTCGTTTAGAAATTCTTTTTCGTCGAAGCCTGACAATTTGTCAAAATTGTAGAAACACAGATGATTAGTGAGACACAAAAGGGTGCCAAAAGCACCGTACCACATGACATTCTGCAACATCTGCCTGACAGGCACAACTGACCGGATGTGTAACAAAAAAGTTTAAATTTTTTAAAGGATCTAAAGACGAAAAAGTTATCAACAAAAGCAAAAACGTTCGTAATATACACTAGTGAAGGATAAATAAAATACCCAAGGCCCAATAATTTCTCTGCGAAAAAATAAATCCTAAAAACCATCAGGATGTGCCTGTCAGGCACACCTTGACCGGTTAAAGGTTAAATGCGTCAACCGCTTCTTCGGCCGATGTAAAACATAAACCCCGTAACTTATTCTTTATACGCGGAAATAAAAAGAAATCGTTAGGTGCTAGGTCTGAACTATACGGCGAATGACATATTATTTCAATGTTTTGGACATTCAAATACTCAGTCGTTCGAGCAGCAGTGTGCACCCGAGCGTTATCTTGATACAAGATGATCCTCTTAAACGTTTTTCGCGAACATTCAGCGTTAACAGTACGACCCTCCAGTGCTACAGTGGAAACATGTCCAGTAATTCTAAAAAATGTGGCGACCATTTTTTTGTTTCGGCTTTTTTCAGAAAAAACTTTTGTTGGATCCGATTCGTTCTCAAAGACCTAAACTACCGACTCTGGCTTTCGACCGGGATCATAGCAGTATACCTACGTTTCATCGTAATGTTGTTGTACACCAAATGAGATGATTCATTGTTAAAGCGATCCAGTGTAGATCTGCACCATGCCACACGGTTTTATTTTTGAACTAGAGTCAAATTGTGGTGAATCCAACGGGAACAAACCTTACGTGCCATCAAATATTTGTGAAAAATGGTATCCATTGCTTTCACATCTATCTTTAAAGTTACTTGAATAATTCTAGCAGTAACCTGACGATCCTCTTCAATCATGTTTCGGTAACTGCCGTTTTTGTCTTAGGAGCTCGAAAGTTGTCATTTAAGGAAAGTCGACCACGTTGAACATTATTGTACCGCCGCTTTACGGTAGCTAAGGAACACGACTTGTCAACAAACATTCGATTTATTTCCTCAAAACATTCTTTACGGCTTAAACCACGCGTGGAATAGTAAATAAGTGGACGCGACTGCCTCCCTGGACTTTCCCATACTGGAAACTGTTCATATCATCTTTATTTCAAATTATATATATATATATATATATAATAATTATATATATCAAATTAAGTATTAAATACAAAATTTTGATAAATAATTTATAACTTGTTGTTAATACCGGTTAAAGAAATGAATGTAGCGCGACAGTATGGCAATGGTTCTGAACCAACCGGGCTGTCCGTACCGCTAGGCCGTCGCGCGGTCTAACTAGTACCAATCGCTATTGCTACCGAGGTAAAATTTTCTAAGTCCCTGGAAATTATATTTTGTAGGGCATAAAAAATCGATTTTTTTATTTTCGCGGAAAAAAGATTCTTTGACGCAAACAAATAACAACAGTTAGAATAAAAAAAATATATTTTCTAAAAAAGAGGGGGGAGGGGGCCGGTGCGCTTACATATATCCACGAGTGTAATATTTCTTTGCATATTCATATGCTCCATTACGTACTGAGCGATTCAGTAAAAACCCCAGCTTCCTATCTTTTTTCGTTTATTAATTAAAGGAGTTTGAAGTTTCAAACTTCCAAGCTTCGTAGAGGGCGCCACAGGAAAACTACGGAGTTCTTCAAAAAACATATCGATAGCCCCTTGCGAGGTCTATCGACATATGAAATTTAAAAAAATTCCTTGTAGCAGTTTTTGAGAAATAATTTTTTGAAAATTTCAAAATTTTGAAAATTCGAAATTTAGGCCCCTTATAATTTTTCAAAAAACTTTTTATATCACCTCATTTTACCCTTCATATACTATTCAGAAAATAAAAATAATTTGAATCGATTCATCCGTTTTCGAGTAATTGGGCGTTAAACTCAAAATTTTCAAAAAATCATAGCGCCCTTCAGTTTAAAGCTAGCGAGTTCGGCAAAAAACTAACAGATTTGTCTTATGACCCTCTATCGTTATCCGCGATAAAAGTTTCAAAATTGTAATCACGAAAAAAGTGATACCAAAAAAACATGCGTAACTTCCGCTTCCGGTTTCGGATTTTTTGAAAAGCTTATTTTTTCGATGAATTTTCGATACACCCCCGCATTCCAAAGCGCATCAAAATCGGAGCAATACTTTCGGCTGTAGGAGCGTCACATACGTACGTACATACGTACGTACGTACGTACCCACCCACAGACAGACATTTTTTAAAAACCACTTTTTTGGGTTCCTAGAGACCCAAAACGGATATATCCGTTAAAATCTCGATTTCGAAAATTTTCATGATTTCAATACTTACCCTATACCTATAAGGTATGGGAAAGTAAAAAGTTAGAATTTCAAACAGAACTCGCTATTTAAGTTAGCACAGAGTCAGAACTGTCGAAATGAAAAAATAAATTAAAAAAGTTAGAATTTCAAACAGAACTCGCTATTTAAGTTAGCACAGAGTCAGAACTGTCGAAATGAAATAATAAATTAAAAAAGTTAGAATTTCAAACAGAACTCGCTATTTAAGTTAGCACAGAGTCAGAACTGTCGAAATGAAAAAATAAATTAAAAAAGTTAGAATTTCAAACAGAACTCGCTATTTAAGTTAGCACAGAGTCAGAACTGTCGAAATGAAAAAATAAATTAAAAAAGTTAGAATTTCAAACAGAACTCGCTATTTAAGTTAGCACAGAGTCAGAACTGTCAAAATGAAAAAATAAATTAAAAAAGTTAGAATTTCAAACAGAACTCGCTATTTAAGTT
>JABXWE010003304.1:0-11507 GCA_014611495.1 Limonius californicus | reverse complement strand
GATAAGAACAATGTTTCCCATTCAATTCCACCTCTGAAGCAAACATTATCGGAAAATCGCTTCAGGACGACTCAGCTAAGCAGAAGCACTCCAAGGGTGACAGTGACAAGAACATTGTTTCCTATTCATTTTCAATACATTTCCAACGTATGTAACAGAAAGTAACTGAAAACAAATTTGCTACTTCTGAAATGCCTGTAGAGCGCATTTATTTACTATATTTTTCGCATCGTGTTTTATTTCTATTAATAAGTTTAAATTTGTTTAAATAAATACTTTTATCATTATACATCATGGTATGTGTTTTATTTCTATTAATACGTTTAAATTTGTTTAAATAAATACTTTTTATTATACATCATGGCCTGTGTTCTATTTCTATTAATAAGTTTGACCTTAACATTATATATTAATAGCCTGACCATAATATTTTAAAGTGGTCTGACCTTGACGCAAGTGACCATGACATTAAAATAGACTAACCTTGAAAGTGGTTGGTGGGGGGTGACCTCGGGAGGCTCCAGAACTCTCGTTCTTCCTCTACTCTTCTTTTCTCGCCATTCCATCCTCTGTTATAATTTTGTCTTTGTTGTCGATAATTGTTATTTTCATTGTATTTTTGATTACTATTATAATATGGTTTGTTATACCCATTATTATAATTATTGTAGTTTGTACGTCTGTTAGTATAATTGTTATTATGATTTGAAAATCTTGCAGTGCTGTAGTTATATTTACTGTTTTTGTTGTTCGGCAATTCTCCTTCAAATTTCCTTTTATGTGGGTTTTCATACATTTTCCCTGTACTACTCTTTATACCTCGCTCACTTTCTACGGCTATATCGTATTGTCGTACAATCTCTAGAAGTCCAGTTAGAGTCTTAATACTTTGCACGGCAACCCCTCTATTTATATCACTTTCTAAATGTCTTGCCAAATGCTGAACTATTTCCTCTTCTGTTAATTTAGGCGTAAGATGTTGTGCTCTGTTGTATCGACTCATCACATAAATCTCCCTTGACATACCTCTTGGTTCATATCGACCCATTGTTAATTCAGTCCTTATACTTGCTTGATGTGCATTGCTCCAATATTGTTCTTCGAACAAAATTTTAAATTCCTCGTACGTTTTATATTTATTTTTAATAATACTGTGCCAAATTTCTGCATTATTTTTCATAGTCATATTAACAATCTGTAATCTTTTATTTTCTTTATTAATCTGATACATTACATCATCTAGTTTAGCCAAGAAAGTCATAGGCAACTCTCCTTTCTTCCCTTCATACTTTGGTAACATTTCTTGATTTATATTAGGATCCATTTGTACATAATTAACCCCTGAATTAAATTTTTCTATACTTTGCTGTAACTTGCTGAATTCTTCCTCTACTTCACCCTTGAATTTTCCTGAATCTTTTTGTAGTTTATAAACTTTCTCATCTACCTCTCTTATTTTCCTTGCAGTTTCCATCTTACTTTCTTTGTAATTTTCATAATTTTGGTTTACCGCATCTGCCAATTTATCAATGTGAACTTGGTTTTGTTCCATTTTATTATCCACCACTAGTCTGAATTCTTTCAATTCTTGGTCTTTTTCTTGCCACTTCAAATGCACATCATCCTTAAATTTTCTGAAATTTTCTTCAAGCACTTCAGATTTAGCAGATAGTTTTCCTTTTATTTCTTCCACGTATAGTTTAATCTCATCTGTTCTTGCCAGCAACTTCGCTTCCATTGCTTTATTTTCCTTCTTGGTCTTAGTTAGTAACCTTTCTTCCATGTCTCTCAATTCTTGTTTATTTTCCTTTTTGTCCTCTTCTAGTTTGTTGAACAACTCTTGTTTATTTTCTCTTATTGACTCTTCTAGTTTATTTACCAATTCTTGTTTATTTTCGTCCAATTTTTTATTGGTCTCTTCTATATTTTTATTGGTCTCTTCTATATTTTTATTGGTCTCTTCTATTCCCATTTTCATATCTACTAACATCCTCATAATTTGTTCCATATTTGCTTTTTCTTGTTTGCCCCCTGTAGATTCTACTTCTTCAACTTCCTCTGTCCTCTCGCTATCTTGAGTTTCCTCCTGTTGTACTACTTCACTTACCTCTTTATCTATTTCCATTTTTCCTGCTATTAGTTTATTAAATTGAGCTTCTTTTTTAGTTTTACTCCTTGTTTGCATAAGTAAAATTTACCATTTATTTTAAATTAATAAGTGAAATTTTAAATAAATAAATTAATTTACCAACAACCACCTATAATTCTTTATTTTTAACTAGCAAAGCTTTTATTATTTTTATTAACTCAAATAGATAGTTTATATTAAATAAGCAAACAATCTACTTTAATTCAATCGGTATTAACTCAGCCAGTTATATTTCAGCCAATTATAAAACAGCCCCTTGTTAAAGACAAATTTATATGTAATGGATAAATTGGTACCTAAAAGCAAGCAAGTTAGCATAGTACAATCAATTGAGCCCCACGTTGGCAAGCGACAAATTTATGAGATGACTGATAGTGACTGAATTTAAATGAATAAATTAAATTATCAATTATGTTGGTTTAAACAATTTTTTTAAAAAAAAATAACATAAACTTAATAAGTGTTTTCAAATGTTATGAAGTACAATTTAACTTTGGGCGCCAGGCTAAATATGAGATAGCCGAAATAAGTTTATACAATATTTATACCAATACAAATACCACGGTTATAAGCTCGGTAGTGCATAAAAATCACCTCAGTAGTCGGTTCTGAATGTGTCAAAATTGCTTATTTCGTATGACATACATTGGAAAGAATTATTTACTTACTTTATCTTGCTATCATGCAAATACAGTCGGCTAGTGCTATATGAATAATTTTTCTCCAAGTTAACGCAACACTTAAATATCAAAGATAATATTGACGTTCACAGGTAAAATGTCATATGTTCTTCTTATCATAGTTATCATTATTCATTCCATATTGGTAAATGTTAAACTTACTTTGACATGGGCCAGTCTCAAAAGGAATCCGGACTCCCCAACCTGCGCCTCAGGAAAACCTTTCCGACGTCTTGCAGATGTCCTTCTATTCGATGTAAATAAAAACTAGGAGTTCTCAGGTATGCAGCTCTCCATGAATTGTATTACAAGAACTATGTATTATCACATTTCAAACCCTTCAAATATATAAGGAAAAACCTTTTATACGTTTTAATAATTTATTTTTTTTCAAAGACGAAAAATATTAATTTTCTTTTTTTTTGTAAACATAAATAATAATAAATCTCTATAGATACATACACATATATACCAGAATTTGCAATATAGTAACTTGATATTAATAATAAATTTTAAAATAAATCTAAACATATAAATTGACCATTAAGTTGTTAGTATAATTTGACGCCACTTATAACACTCAAATTGATTTCAGTATCACTAACTGCACTCTCCAGAATTTTCGTCCATCTCTGAACTCCAAACTGCTTCCAGACAGCTGATGTCTCCTTTATAAAATCTTCTTGTGTTGGTTACTTTTTTTGTAAACTCATTCTTTGTGCTAAACACCATAGCATATGCCTCAACTGTAATTTCAATCTAACAAGAAACATGTCTGTATCTAAATGAATCGAAAGAAACCTTCCACAAAAGAAACAACCCTTAAGGTGTGATTTAATATGCATGTATCCTTTATTTATATAAATAAATAATTAATTAAACTACGCGATACCATCTCAATATATATATATAATATATATTGCTGTGATAACCCCAATATACTTTGAGTTTTAAATAAAATAAATTGTAATACAGCAAACAGAATTGTGACTGGTTAAATTTACTACATTGGGCGCCATACGCAAAATTAAAATCTCAATATCTTCTCCTAGATGGATATCAACAAAAATACACAAATCCATAAATTGTTTAACCAACACAAGTCAAATATATTCACAAACCTTTTTTAGTTGATCTCAGGGACGCTGTTATAATTGGTCGTACTGTATTAACTCTCATAGCTGGTAACAAACAAGAACAAACACAAAGAAAACATAGGGAAAAATCAAATTAAAATTTAAAATGTGCTTTCCCTTTTGGCATAGATATAATTCGAATTTGTCATTCAAAAATAAATATAATAAAACAACCACGAGGATTTTATTGTTCTTTTCAATTTATTTATTTATTCTTTTATTTTATTGGAAACTTTTACCTCGTACTTTAAATTCAAATTCGGTAGAGATTCAAATGAAACGGGTTTGGCAGGTAAACTTCTTCATGCATGCTTTAGCAACAGGTGCGTCGTCAGTGGCATTTTCGTTGTTGTTCCAGATAAATATTGTTAACAGTTGTTGGTGGCATCCAAATCTCAGGAAACGGTAAGTAGATGGATAACTTGTAAGCACTTTCCCATTTTCATTCACCAATAATTGTTTCATAAATTGTTAAAAGCAAAATTGAACTTCTAACCTCAAATCTGTTTCAGTTATGTTTCTTCTGGCAATTAAATTTTTATTATTATTGCACTTCCTATTACGGCAAACTTCCTTTTATTTCCTTATTGGACGAATTTAAGAAAATTTATTTATTTATTTCTTCCAGATTAAAAAATTTTACTATTTGACGTTGACGTTTCTTTCCACTTGTCAAATTGGAAACAATCCAGAAACGACCCACGGCGGTTGATAAAAATATGACGATCGGCCCACGCCGCTTTCGATTCTCCCCGAAATCGAAACTTTCTGGAAATTTTCACTATTTCAGGTTCGTAGAAGGAAGAAACACTCTTAAGGCTGGTCTTCAGCAAGAGATATTTGATTGCAAAAATCACATTCTGAAAACCAAATTACTGGTAAACAGTGAAAGCTAGAGGAATTCTCACTTCATAAATTGATTATACAATGCTTTCTTGCCCAGGGCAAAGAAATAAAATTTTAAAAGTTTTGATAATAAACATATGTGATGCTCTTTTATAAAAGGGGCGTTTTAGCCTATAGTTGACAAACTAATTGTGTTTTTGAAAATCCGGCTCTTTAGCATGGTGAACTATGTTATTCAGATGGTAAAATTTAATCAATCAAATCTTCAACTTGTTTAGCGTCCTTGTAATTTGGTTATTACCACTGAGAGTTAGACCTAAAATATTCAAAAATTTGATGAGAACTTAGGCAACACCTCTTACACGAACAAAATTATCGAAATATATTAACCCTCGTCAACTACGGATGACAGGTTAATCCCATAATCCCATTTCGTAAGAGATAAAGCATTTGAAGAAGAAGAACACCAGATATTAAATTACCAGAATGGACTTTGCGAAGTGCGTGTCATACAAATTTTCTTGTGTATCAATATACCAAAATTCTTGTGTAATTTATATTTTGTTAAGTAAAATAATATTCATGAAATCCAAATGTGGGCGGCAAAGTTTTTTTCTGTTTTTACAATTAAATTCTACAAGGGGTTTTTTCCCGGAGGTTCCACAGAAATATACATGTGTGGTCGCCGAGGTACTTATCTTTATCAAAGCGAAGGTAGAGATTGTGTTACGGGTCAAACGAAGCTTTTCTACAAGGTGCGTCGGAATAAGAAATCTTAATACAAACCTGCAGACGTTCCTCGTTTTAGCGCAGCAAAACGGCAGTTGCACGCAGTAGCTCAGTCGAAGGAGGGGTGGTTCTCAAGAGTTTGCTCATAAGAGGGAAAGTAAAAGGTCGAAGTCTTATACAGGGTACGTCGAAGAAAGTATGGGCGCCACCTCTTCCTGTGTCAATGATACAGAGCCTTCGGGAAGAGGGCGAAAGCCTGCTATCTTACGGGATGTTTTATTCTTACCTTCCTGGGTCTCTCTTTACATACAGGGTGTACAATAATAAGTCGCGATAAAAATTATAAGCATATATTAAGTAATAGAGACGAGTTTTTGGACTGATGGTCCGGATACAACAAAATGAGTAAATTAGGACCAGATTCGATCCACAGTATAGGTTAAAATTAATAGACAGAATTTTCGGAGCGCCCTGAATGATTTTCTCTCCGGGACTGGCTTACGACATTTAGGCATTCAACTGCGTTCACCAGTATCCGTAGAGCTCACATAAAAACATGCACAAATACATCTTGACATTAATATTCAAATAATCAAGTGAAGTGGTATACATATGGATTACGCAACTTAATGTTGCTTAGCCTTAAATTGCAAGCATAAAATGTAGGTTGGACAACGAAGTCTTTGTCGCATCAAGAAAATGCACCGAGTTCTTTTGCACTGATAACATACAAGCGAGGTACAAAGTTGCTTTTACCTTGCGCGTTGTAGAATTACCCAGGTAGGCTTTGAAGGGTTGTAACTGTCAGGAGGAAGTAGTAAATGGGTCGGTCAGCTAGGCGGAACTTCTAGCGTCGAGAACGGCACAGATGGGCTCCAGCGGCGGGCTTCGCCGGGAGATTGCTGGTAGGTGGTCCTTTATATCCGTTTGGAACGAGAAGAGAACACTCAGGGTTCCCTAACTTTTGCAATTGTCTATCGTGACTGGTTTAAATCCGACACTACGGTCGTAATTCTGGTTCACAAGAACGAAAACGATACGGCACCAAAAATGTCACGAGTAGTTTGCTACCCACAGTGTACGTGCGTCTACATTCAGGTCCGCTAGCCGACTCACTTTCTTTACGGTCCCCGTACGGGCGGGCAACCGGAGTCCGCGAGGATCGCGACTGGACTAATTCAAAATAAAGTCACTGTATGCTCTGTGCCGCTAGCTCCCAGACAAGTAGCGACAACCTTTTCCCGCACGTTTGCCGACAATCCAACCCTCTGATTGGTTCACGCAGCGCCACGTGGTACAAGGCATCCATGTTGGGGCTTTTTCGCGCTGATTGTCATTTGATGCTGTATAATATTTAACCGAAGTGGAAACATATCGGTTTCTTGTTTTGTTACATTTTATGCACCTAAAAATGCCCTGTTGTGCTGCCGTTAATTGTAGCAACAGCAAGGGGCCGCTTTTTAGATTTCCATCAAGAAACAGGAATAAAGATCGGTTACAACGCTGGCTGCACAATGTCGGAAGAGTGAATTTTAATCACGAAAAATTTCAAAATTCTTTTCGAAAACCTGCAAATTGGCGAAGTAAAACATTGGAAACCAGTTCAGTCAGGCGTTATGCTGGCTACAAAAACATCACCCGATCTTTTGAGCTTTTATTGTCAAGAAAAGAAGCACACATTTATTTTATTGAGCAGATTTAGTCAAGATGCTCTTGAAAATTTATTTTCAACTGTAAGAAACGCAAATCCAGTACCAAGGTGTAAGGAATTCGAATGGATTTTAAGATTGATTACATTGTCCCAGTTTTTCAGACCAAGCAACTCTGGTAGTTATTTTCATGATGATGCCCAATACCTAGCAGAGTTCATCAGCTCCTTTGATAAGACAATTAATTCTGAAGGCCAAAATAATTCGGAAGAAATATCTAATACGGAAAATGCTGATTTTAATTGGGATGATAGTGATACTGAATTTGAAGAACTAAGCAAAATCAAAACGGTACGCATTGACAAGTTAGAAGAACAATCCTTATATTACTTGGCAGGGAAAATAGTTTTAAAATTAAAAAAACTATATAAACTATGCGCAATTTGCAGAAAAACATTAATTTCCGAAGATACCGATAATAGTAAAATGACAAAACCGAATTTTACAAAATATCAACGTTTTAAATCTGCTTCTGACGGTAGCGATACAGCATTAACTTTTGTGTCTGAAAGCGTTTATAATGTTTGTTATAAAATGGAAACAGTCATTCGCAAACAAGAGAGTGCCATACTAGCAGGAAATTTTAAATCGAGAGATTTGTTAAGTACTATGTGGAGAGACGAAAATTGGTGTAATTTTCCCAACTGCCATGACTTGACTACCCGTCTAGTTCGTGAATATTTTAAAACTAGAGCTTTTTTTATTATAAAAAAAGTAAACGCAGGACTGAAAGCCAAAATAGGTCCTATAAAGTGTGGAAGCAGAAACATGGGTATGCGTAATGCATTAAAATAGAGTGCATTTTGCGGTGTTTAAATGAATGAATTTTATTAGGAATAAAAATATTACTAACTGAAATGGGTTGTAATTTTCATCATAGAAATAAATCTTTAAGTACTAGTTTGGTTGAATTTGTTCTTTTATTTTTAGGCATGACGTATGAAGCATTTCTGCAAGCCAGATAAAGAACCAATTTATCGTAAATAATAAATTTTGTCTTACATTTCTAGGTATTCATACATACCTACGACAGTAATTGTTATAATATGTATAACTTAACAATCAGAAAAACAAACTGAAATGAAAAGAAATTTGTCGGTTAGAATGCGCAACGATTAAAAGTAAAGAAAACGTACGCTTGTAGTATACACAGAGCTCTCTAGCCGCCCCAAAATGGCGGCCAGTTGGTAGTGTGTCGCTACTTATCTGGGAGCTAGCGGCACAGAGCATACAGTGACTTTAATTCAAAATGCAACGGGAATGTGCAATCTCCCCTCAAAGATTGCACCACATGACGAAATCATATGGAATGTTCTAGAAAAGACTTTGTTTTTGCACTCCGAGTTCCTGGAAGCGTTCGAGGTCAATGCAGAAAAAAACAAGAGCTTGCGATTTTAACACAAAGAAACTATTAACATATTTCGAGCTTCGAAAGACAAAACAAAATAGCGAAATAGGACTGCATTGAAAATAGCAATATTAATTCTAACGAAGCGGCAAACAAATCAAGAAATCAATTCGAGCATAGCGGCAAATTTCAAAATCACATAACAATTGTTTGTTGTAGTATGGACATAGAATATATTTTTAATACCATATTAATTATGCTTTATGTTATAGGTTTAGGTGAACAGCTTTCCTCATTTTTTAAATATATTTCTCGAAGGGGCAAAATTTCTCGAAAGTCGGGGATTTATTAGTTCTGGATTAAGAGATGAAAAATAAAAATTTTTAGTTTGGGTAACATATGATTTAACCAAATGTCGTTGTTTTTTGTTATAATTTCTACAAATATTCTCAGTGGAGTCCATACTACAAAATATATCTGTATTAGTAATATTAAGTTGTCCTTGGATTTGGTACATATAACGATCATTGGTTTTCAGTTTTAATTTTCCATCTCCAGCAACACAAAACGTTATTTTTTTGTTTAACACTCCCTCCGCTGGTGAAAACATTCTAGTGCTAAAAGGACTTTTTATTTCCAAAATTGACATAGCTTGCACTACTCCATGTAGGTTCCCTAAGTTGTTATGAGCAATTACTGCAACATCATATCGAATGGCAAAATTAACTCTTTTCCCACCTACCAGTTTTGCTACTTGCGAGTTATATTGTTCAACTGATTGGTTTGTTATAGCATATATCAAACATTTGGACTGGTTAGCCACCCGCCGCGTGGCTGCTAAAATTTGCTCCAATAAACCACTTCGCTGAAATTCAGGAATCAAATTTAATTAATTATCTTTCGGACCGTTCCAAAATACCCTCGTTCCCTACAGCCACTGTGATCTCCAAGAATGTGGATAGGACCGAATATGTCTAATTCCAGTTCTTTATTTTCTTCTGGTACCGAGACGTCTTCATTTTTTCTATATTCAATAGCTTTGGTAATTGCGTTTCTGAATCTGAGAAGATTGTTGGAAACTGCAGCTTTTAATATGGTATTTTGAAATGGTTTTTTGGAAATATCCCTTAATTTATGTAGGTAGTTTCTTAGAATATGATTTTTGCATTCTATTTTCTGTATCACAGTAGAGGGACCATAAGGCATGGACTCTACCAGTTTTCTGTGGACACTACTATCGCCATCGCCCCCTAATTTAATATATTTTAGGCCATACATTTCAACCTATTTTGGAAATCCTTCGACTATAATGCCGGCCTCCATTGCTGTTGATGTTCCGGACCAATTTGTATAGCAAATGTGTTCGAGACAAACGCCATTTCTGTATAAATCTTGTCGAGCGCAAATAATACAAAACTTTTTTTACTGCTATGTAAAGAAGTTTTTTGGTGCGAAGACCGACTATACAAGCTACACCTGACAAGGCACTACAGTTTGTTTTGTATGATCTTTTGTTCCATGCACCGTCTGCTACTACGGTAATACAAGGATAACCTGCCTGACGTTCGGTGGAGATGGAACATCAAGTGCAGAAGAAAACTCTTGTAATTGCGAGTAGCCAGCACCTGTAGAAATTGTTGCCGATACCGCACATAAATTAACGTCCATTTGAGTATTTTCTTAACTTTCCGTAGCAACGGAGTTAATTGTATTACAAACACCACATTTTAAACTAAACAAATAGATAAAAATCCTTTTCACGTTTCTTTAATAACATCAAAATCAAAATAAGAACATCCAAAACCTACGTGTCGTAAGGATTTTAATTCTTAAAAAAAATGACCAGTGGCAGTAACCAGAATGCCCAAAACCAACACAACATATCAAATTAGACGGAGCAAACAAAGGAACCAAAACCATAAAGTGTTAATTCGATTTAGGCTCTCAAAAATACAAAATTCAGAGGAGTTTAACAAAACCTAAAATTATCACAACACACTAAACCCATACAATAATTAGACACTTCAAAAATGATGAAAATCGATAAAAATAGCTTCTATTAGTTATAAAAATAACTGAAAACGTAGCTACACAAAATCCGTCCTAATGCAACAAACAATAGTAAGCGAACAGAGCAATTATTATTCTTTGTTATTTTCTAATTTAAATAACGCTACTCACACGCAAATAAACACAAATTGTTATTTGCCTATGACCTACTCCACCGGTAGTCAGCTATTACTCATGCCCCTAAGCCCCTTAAGTAGTGACAATGTTTTGATTCTTATCTTAAAGATTAACATTCTTTCGTGTGCGTTGTTATTATAGCCAGGTAGACGATGAGTTTTGGGTTACATACCACTTTCTATTTGAAAATCGAAATTTTTCCTAGCTTGTTATGTTATTTTCGAATTCCCCACTGTATATGAATAAATTACTTAATTCATTTGTCGCGTCGTAAGAATTGGTTACGCTATTTTAATTACCGTTTGTATATTGGATATGCTTTTGGTTACATTGCGTCTTTAAAAAGAATTAAGCATTGTTAAGTTTGTTCGTGTTTTTCATCTTGGAATATTTTACAAACAAAGGAGTCTCAGTTTTGTTCAAGGTCCTTCTTTGATGCGATGTTTTTCACCGTGCGGACGGAGTCTCTGGAAAACATTTCTCAGAATTAATTGTTTTGCTATATTGCACTATTGCTTCCCGAGGGTTTTCCCAAAACTTACACGCGACATTCCTTCTAGAATTTTTTTTTGCGTAACATTTAATAAGATTGTGCAATCTTTGGAGGGGGGGTGCAGGTTCCCATTGCATTTTAAAAGGAGTGAAAGCGAGACTTCCGAAAACGACGGTTGAGCTCTGGAGAGCGTTCCCTTTTTTCCTCGCGGCGTATTGCTATTTTTTTTT